>CM053566.1:52233154-52484797 GCA_028646485.1 Cryptoprocta ferox | reverse complement strand
GGGAAGTCATTGTTTAATGGGTACGGAGTTTCAGGTTTGCAAGATGAGAATAGTTCTAAAGACAGCTGGGGGCGGAGGTTGCAGGACAATGTGAATGTACTTAAACCAGATACTTAAAACTGATTAAGAGTTACCTGTGTATATTTTGCAGTTGTAAGTGGTTAAAGGGATAAATGGTCCATAACTTGCTTGCAAATATGTGTGCCCTAAAACCAGCTTGCCAACAAATGTGGCTTAGGTTGGGGCAGGGAGGAGAGTGGGGGGGACACATTTCAAAATAATTAGGCCAAGCAAAGGGAATGAACAAGGGAAGACAGGGCACTGGGACAACACAACAAATTATGAATAAACAGAGCCAAGACATACTGTTTTATTAGAGAGAAGTTGTCTACTAAAAAAAAAAATGCCAAATTTTCTATGGAAGATTCTGGGTGTTTCGGTCCACAAGACTTAATTTTTATGTTCACTGAGGGACCTCAACAAATCCCCCCCACCCTACAAAAAGGATACTGAGATATTAGTTATATCACAGCTTCTGCCGGGAGAAAATCAGTATGAATATTACAGTATTCAGAGCCTGGTGTCTCACCCAGTTAAGCAGAATTTTTATATTCAAACTTTCAATAAACAAAATAATTTTTAAGAAAGCAATAGCAAGACCTTCGCATTTTTTAAATTTGTTTTTAATGTTTATTTTTGAGAGAGAGAGAGAGAGAGAGAGAGAGAGAGAGAGAATATGAGCAGGGAAGGGGCAGAGAGAGGGAACAGAATCTGAAGCAGGCTCCAGCCAGCCTCTGAGCTGTCAGCACAGAAACCAACTCAGGGCTAGAACTCATGAACCGTTGAGATCATGACCTGAGCCCAAGTCGGCCATTTAACTGACTGAGACACCCAGGTGTTCCACGACCTTTCATTTTTAAGCAGCCAAAATATTTCCATTATGCTCCTGAAGACTTTCTAAAAAGGCAATTTACCTTAGCCTCTGTGCTTCCACTGTACTTTTCGCAAAAAAGACAGAGCACAACTATAGTGCGGTAACAGTTTCAGTAAAGAGTCGAACAAATGACTCCATGAAGCACAGGGGCGGCTTCTTTCAGCCCAGCTGGCAGCACTAGACCACCTGAAAACCTGTAATATTCCAAAACAAATACCCTTTCACCACAAAGAATACCCTACAATTTCTCCATTTAAAAGAGTGAAAGAAAAGACTCAAAAATATAATGGCAGAAATTCAAATTAGAACTTCAATGAAAGATCAGCTCATACCCATTAGAATTGCTCTTTTAAAAAAAATTAAAAGTGTTGATGGAAACGTGGAGAAAACGGAACTTCATGCACTGATGGTGGGAATGTAAAATGGCGCCACCACAATGGAAAATCCAGCTACTCCTCAAGAAATTAAAAATAGAATGACTATGATCCATTCTGAGTATATACACAAAATATTTGAAAGCAAGGTCTCAAAGAGATACTCATACACCAATGTTATTGTAGCATTATTCACAATAGTCAACACACACAGAATAGCAAATAGAGTGTGCTTTTTCATTTACCTAAGTCACCAAAGACCATCTGTGGTTCCTCACACTTTACAGAAAAGTGAGCCCAATACAAATTTTTCCAACCTAACATCAGACTCAGATTCTGCCAAGTTCTTTGACTCTAGTTAGTCCAGGAACTGCAAAAACTCCCATGAGGACATCCCAGCTTCAGTATGAAAGCAGAAAAGTCACCCAGCACTTTTCCCAAGATACATAGGTTTTAATGGTTATATGGATGCTTACCTATCTAAATAAACAAAGCAACCACAGAATCCTTCAATCTAGCCATCACAGCTTGGAGGTACTCAGGGTTTGGCATAATACGACAGTGAAAAGACAGAGATTAGGAATTACTGCTAGAAAGGCAGAAAGGAGGGTCACCTGTCCCCTCCCACCAAGAGACTCAGTATCTTCACTGAGATGCCATCAGCATCCCAAGATTTGTGCAAAAAGTTCAACGCATAGCAATGAATTGTTTTCATTTGCAGAACAGCATAAACTTAATAAGAAAAATATGTTAAAGATTAAAATCATACTCAAAATGTCCTTTTAACTTCCGACATTTATTCACTTTCTGTACATTTGTTCATGCACACAGCAGCAAAGACCCATTAGTCTGAGTTGCTTATTCCAATATTCACCCTCCCTTTCTTTCTCATGAGAAGAACCCCAGTTTTACTGACTGACAGTGGCCTTGAAGCCAGTTAGAAGCATTTATTTCCAGGACTCCTTAGCGGCTATCTGTAGCTACAGAGCTGACTTCTTTGGGCAGAAACTTCCAGAAAGGCCCTTTCTTAGAGCTCCCTCCTCTCTGCTACCTAAAATACTGAAGCGATGACTCGAGCTCAAGTGGTCATCCTGGACAGTGAGGGGATGTGCTGAGAATGACAGAGCCAACAAGAAAAAGAGAACTATGTCCCTGATGACCTTGGAACTCCCACACTGGCTCTGGCTTCTTTTACACAATAGGGAAGGAACCTTCAATCTTCAAACCATTTACTATTGTTTTGAGGGCTTTGTTATACAAAGGTAAACAGAATTTTAAGTAACAATTTTAAGGAAATTAAATATTTACCTTTTTTTTTTTACATTTATTTTTGAGAGACAGAGACAGAGTGTGAACAGGGGAGGGGCAGACAGAGAGGGAGACAGAATCTGAAGCAGCCTCCAGGCTCTGAGCTAGCAGTCAGCACAGAGCCCCTTGCAGGGCTCGAACCCATGAACCGTGAGATCATGACCTGAGCCGAAGTTGGACGCTCAACCGAGTCACCCAGGCACCCCGGAAAGTCAATCTTTAAAAAAGCAACCAGACAAAACAAAAACCCCAGTAACATCTCTTCCAATAAAATGACTAATATCATATACAAGTGAGTAAGGCAAACAAAAACTAAAATACTAAAATGTAAGTGGGTGAGGACAACTACCACTAGCCCTAAGACATGCATGGTATTGTCATCTGCTTAGCAGAAATAGAGGAAACAATGAGACATCCGACAGACATGAGAATAGGAGAACCCAAAATAGCTAACAGGTATTCACTGGAAAGTATGGTAGGCCAATTTGAGAACAGCAACAGAAACTGAGATGGGTATTGACCAATCCAATACCAGGCGAGTCCATGAGCCCATGGTCAGGACTGAATGATCTGGAGCAGTCTAGCCCCTGTGAACTCTTAAAACTGGCTGCCAAGGCACCCTTCCAGGATAGGAGAAACTGTTAGGAGTGGCATCAAAACTAAGCAAGATAGGAACAACACAAAGGAAAGAGATGATCCAGTTAAAAATAGACAGGAACGGAGCCCAGAAGTCTAAGAATGCAAGTAGCCATGTCTCTGAACACTATACTGAAACAGATGTGGAAACTCTGTGATGTTAGGAAAACACTGAACCAAACTGCCTTCTAGAAGTTCAGGAAAATTAGTTTCACATAAAAATGAGCAACATAAAAGTATAAAAGGCCAAATCGCATGCAGAGCTACTATAGGGGAAAAAGTGATTAAGAAGCTGAATGACCCCTTACAGACCATGTAAGCATGCCAAAAAGGCACACCTCAAGAACAACTCCATGACCTTTTTCCAATGAGATCAAACATACAGAGAATTAATTTAATACAAGAACAATATAAATCAGATTGAGGAAAACTTCTAAATAGAATGACAGAACTTGGGTGTTTGAAATTAAATCATTTCAGAAATGATTACTAAACTGGAAGAAACAAGAGTAAATGAACACAACAGATAATGCTTAAAGTATGTAAATTTCAAGGAGAACTTTTTGTTAATTCACAAAGAAAAAAAGGATTCAAAACAAAGTGAATTACTTCAGGGAGACAAAGAAGATCTAACATAGAGAAAATTGGAGTCCCTGAAGCCAACAAGCAAAACAAGAGAACGAATATTAAGAACTGTAATGCAAGAAGGCCTAAAATTAATATATATATTTTAAAATACATATTGGAAGAGCACACTATGTATCTGAGGATACTGACATGGAAGAACCTACACCAAGATACAGTCTAATTACTGAATTTTACAGAAGAAAATATGGGGTGGAGGGGGTGTCCAAGCAAAAACAAATGACTTATGAAGGAAAGAAAAGTAGAATATCACCAGACTTTTTTAAAGCAACATTTTATATAGAAGGAAATGGACTAACAAGAAAACGAGAGCCAAGTGTATTACACAAAGCAACAAATTTCAGTATCAAGTGTACAAAAAATTGTTAATGTGTGAAATCTCAAGGCCCTTCCTGAAGAATCTACCAGAGTGAGGATTCTCAAATTTTAATCTCTGACTCTGTACACTATAAATTATCGAGGAGCCCAAAGAGCGTTGTTTAGGATAAAAAACAAAGGTGGGCAATAGCCACATAATTTACCTTTCAGAAATTAAAACAGAAATTTTCAAATGTTTTACTAGTCAAAAATAACAGGCCCATTTATTAACATAAGTAACATTTTTAAGAGAAAATTGCTCTCCCCAAACAAAAATAATTAGTAAGTAAAACAGCATTGTTATTTTTGTAAATCACTTTACTCTCTCTCTCTCTCTCTCTCAATACACAACAGCCTGACTCACCTACCTGCTTATGCAGTTTGTTGGGAGATCCTAAGTCATAGCAGCATCTGGAAAACTCTACTGCATACTCTTAACAGAAAGAGGTGGGAGTTGGAAAATAAACATTTCAGAATTATTACAAAATCAGTTTTGACCTCAAGGACTCCCTACGTAGCAAATGAGCTTTGGACACACAAAATGACTACAAAGGTGTCCATGTAAGCATTGGTGGTTAATGCAAACAAGAGGATACTGTCCAACTGTAAGTAAATGAGGGCTGAAATGGAAAGGATGGTTTGAAATGGCTCTATGATTTGATAGTGTAGATTCAGAACTATAAAAGTGAGGAAAGTAGAAGCAGAAAAGAAAGAAAAGAAATTTAATACTTCTAGGTAATTATATTGCTGATGTTAGTAGTATTGTTATTCTGGTACATACATGAAAGTGATGGAAAGTGAATGGGTGAACCTGGGCTGTTCTAATTGTACCCACTCCTGTGTTTGTGGGCAGCATCACAAGAAACCCTCAACTCATAGCCCACTTTTCCCCCTCTCACATGCCTCCAGTACCATCTTCTTATATAAAATATCTTGTCCTTATATAATCTCAACTCAGTCTGCCCAATCCTGTATGCACAACCATCTCCCCAATTCCGCCATCTCTCCCAGGCTGGCCATGCTCCACTGGGCACCAGCTGAGCCTCAGAAAGGGATTTGGAAAAAAACAGAAATGATACCACTAAGACCAATAAAGCAAGATTTTTCCATGTGCCTCCGTTTTTCCAAAAATAGCTCAATACAAGAAATGTCCATTTGAACAAGGTTTGGGTGTTTTTTTTTTTTTAAACATAGCTAAAAACATTCTGTGCCTTTGTATAATAATCCAAATTACAGCTAAAACACTGGTTTCATCCTCTCGACAATCTCAAAGAGATATTTCAAACAAAGGGAAACATCTAGGTTCTAAGGCAGTGGTCACCCTTTGCAACTCAACTGCCAGCAAGTTTAGTGCTAATGTTGAATGACCAGCTACAGGAACTAATTCATCCTATATCCTAGTATCGTTTGTTTCTTTGTTCTTTCTGATTTGTCATGATCCCTATTTGTTTAAAATACAGTTATGTGTTGTTTTAATACTATACGTCACTTCCAATCAATCCGGGAAGCAAGAAAAGTATAACCGTACTCAGTTAATCATGAAGTCAGGGCAACCATTGCATCTCTCAACCACACTGCTCAGTTATAACCCTGGAGCCCCTCCCTACCACCCAGAACCCCCGAAATACTCTGGCATTGAGGGAAGCTGGTCAACTACACCAGCCTGCTCTCTTCACCCTCACCTTTTGGCTTCTTTCCATCCAATTCATTCTATATACCATTTCCACAATATTCTTCTTTACAGTCTATTTCCATCTTCTTCCCCTGTTAAAAATCTTGTTTCAGTAATTCCTTGATTTTCTATTTAGTAAATAAAATTAAAATTTCATCTATTTGAAGACTGTCTATACAAGGACCTTAATAGTAGTCTTTATTTTGGCAACCCCATTTTTAAATTGTTATTATCTTGTTTGAACCAATCAATGAAGCCTTGAAGCAGATAACATCCTCCCCCAGCAGGTAGGTCAGAAAACCCAGGCATTTCTCTGTCTAGTATTTCTCGCCCACACCCACCCCCACCCATGGTATTTCCTGCTTTTATCTTCTGTCCAAGTACAGGGGACTCTCTCTGCTGCCGAAGTCACTCTGTGCCTGCCCATATCCTTTCAGGTGTCTTTCCTCCAAGTGTCTCTTCAGCCCCCCCTCTATGTTACCTACATAGATCCTTCCAGGCTTTTATCAAACTGCTCACCTCACAAGACCTTCCCTAAGACCAGTTTATATGTAGACCCTAGGCCTTCAAATCCATGTGGCTAGCTCTGTACACTCACATGGGATATCCACAGAACTCCTTTCACTGAAGGTTGGGGCCACAGTATCAATGCACTTAGAGGAGTTAGGAATAGACCCAGTTAGCACAATTTAAAGGCAAAAAGCCACTTCTGCCACCCAAGGGATACTTAGCAGTGTCTGGAGGCATTTTTCCTGTCACTAAGGGTGTTGCTCCTGGCATATAGCAGACAGAGGCCAGGGAGGCTGGTCAACATCCCACAATGCACAGGATGACCCACAATAATTAAGTATCCTGCCCAAAATGTCCACACTGCTGCGCTGAGGAAATCCGCTCTAGAAGGACCAAGACGAAGTGCCCAGGAGACCCAGGCCCCCGACAAGTGATGGGAACATCACCACATTAGATCCAGACCCATCACAAATGCTTTCAACATTACATTACATTACACAATTCTAAACTTAAGCAGCCCAGCGTCCTGCCCCACAGCCATCCCAGAAGCATGGGGCAGGCATGGCAGACACTCCAGAATGACCACATCACAAACTACGGGAGCTGGCTGCCGCACGGCCGCCTACTAATTTTAATCTCCCTTTCTCAAAGGTCATGAATATTTTCAGACCTCTTAGCACACACATATTGTGGACAGACTTGATCTATGTTGCTTCCAGTTGGCAAAGGATTCCATTTGCCAGCACCCTGAGCTGCGTTACAGGCTTAACTTTGTCCCTGTCACTTTCCAAGAGACTTTCTCATCCATTATCCTAATTGGCAAATGATATGTAAGTACCAGAAGGCTAAGTGTCCCCAATTATATTTATAATGAAAGCTTAATCTCCAAAAGAAAACAGTAATTCATTACAACCGCCCTTCCCATGTGCCATTACAGTAGCCAGAAGTAAAAGAACGTGCTCCATGGTCAAGTACAAATTAGCTGCCTGAGCATGAAATGCAGACAAGGCCAGAGGGGAATCAAGAGAGGCATCCTGCTTGGCTCCAGTAAAGCTCTGCCCTTGCTGCACGCAGCCTTGCCGCATTCCTAGGGGAAGGGCGGAGAACGAGACAGAGGCTGAGGGTCAGCGTCTGGGAGGGTGGGAAGCAGTCCTTCTGTGCCCTGCTCAGGGGAGGTTTTTTTTGTTTTGTTTTTTGTTTTGTTTTAAGCAGACACATCAGCTTTGGCTTCTCTATCTTATCAGCACTACAGGGAAACTGGAAAAGGTTTCAGGAAGAAAAGGAAGACAACTCTATGGTCTAATATTTCAGCTTGACTCACCGTAATCCCCAATTCTTCTGTCCTTCTTACTCATATAGGGATGCTAAGCCCCACCATGTGCTGTGTGTTGTGCCAGGGAAGCGAATCATAGCTGCCCCACCATGCTTCCACAGGTCTTACCATGTGCCCAGTGGGGTTCTCAACAGCTAATGTGGATTAACTCATCTAACGGCAACAACCTTATGACTTTCATTTTACAGGTGACAAAAGGAAGGCAGAGAGAAGTAACTTGCTCAAGATCACACAGCCTTTCGGTGGTGAAGCAGGGGTGTGAACCGGGTGGACTAGCTCCACCCCCTGCCCTCCTACAGGGGAAACAGCACCACCACACAACAGACAGCAGTTACCACGTGCAGGGGGTAATGACAAGCACTTGACATGCCCCATCTCATCTGTGGGGGACATGAAGGCCACACATCATTTTCCCTGTGGTGGGGCGGGGCATTTGAGTGAAGCCTGAAAGTCTCAATAGGAGTCAGGAAAACGGTGGGGGGTGGGGGGTGGGCATACAGAGTCATGGGCTACATGGCCTGTCTGGGAAGTCCCCAGGAGTCCTGCAGAGCTGAAGCTGGAGGGGTAGGACCTACGTCATCTTATCTAGACCGCCAGCCCACCCCATCATATGCACAGAATGAGGACTCCCCCTTTACACGAAAGTCACCTGAGGCCTGGGGAGATTAAGTAACCTACTCAAGGTCACATGCTACTGGAGTGGTAAAACCAAGGCTCAACACAGGCATGTCTCAGGACTTCTTAAGACTCAGGCCATGCCCCCTTGTGGTTGGAGGTCTTGAACTTGCCTGAGCTCCAATTCCCTGAATTTGCCATTGTCCACAGTACCTCCTGTAGCACCTACTCTTGTTATGAAGAAACCTCCCTGGGCGAGACTGCCCCAACCTGGCTGAGGGATCCCTGTCTGGACTCCCCAGCACCCATGAGCACCCCTTCAGATGCAGGGACCCTGGTACTTGTGTGGGAAGAGGGCCAATCCCTGGCAAAATGACCTCTCTCCGCCTGTTCTATGAGCCCTCCCGCAGAAGCAGGTCGCTCATGTGCCAAGGGCCTCTAGGTCCTCAAAACCCACTCCAAGGAAAGGCTCTGAGCCTCAGCATACCCATAGCACCCCCTTCTCAGGAGTATTGGCCTCATCACATGAAACCAGGCCTTTTGTTCATGGGAAGATGCTCCAGCATCAGAAACTGAACCCTGATTACAACTCAAGTTCTTGGGCTCTCTGCCCTCCAGTCACTCATTTCCCAGTGCATGGGCAATACCACTTATTGGTGACAGTACTCATGGGTCACATTTCACAGGGCAAGAGGAATGAAAGCTAAGGCAGTGTCACTTCCTGTCCACACAGGTGAACTCCTGATCTTTCCAAGTTGTTTGCCCTCATGAATGACACAGATTGATCTATATGGTCCTGTCGCTATTTCCCCCAAAATTTTGCCATCAGTGACTGCTTCCATAAATTCTGTTCCAGGATTACTCCAGGTCCCAGAGTTTCAGAGTTTAACTTCCAACTTTGCCCTCAGGACGCGGAGTGGAGAACCATGCCAGGGGTACGACAACCACCAACATCCAGATACATCAGTCACTCAACAAAGGGACTTTTCTAAGCAAATTTGCCACAGGAGTTCTTGTCTCAGAACTATGTGCGGTCCACACCTTGATACACCAAACCCAGAGATTAGAGGCTGATGTCCTAAATCGCTTTTGTTATTGAAAGGAGTGTTTACCAAAAATATCCAAGTATAGAATGTGCTCCCAGAAAAAAAAAAAACACAGTTAGAACTCAGGACAATGGCCATGACGCATGTCAGAACAAGACCCCAGCACAAACCAGGCTCCATCTCTTCTAGAAGAGCGAGCACAAAGAGAGCATCTGGCTGCACACCCCCAACAGTCACATTTTATTTTAGACTCACTCCCTCTCTTTAACCTCAAATACTCCAGCCTTAAAAAGAAGAAAGCACAGGGCACCTCCAGTTTTAATTTAGCCTGGCACAGACGCGCTGCTCCAAGCTGGAAACCCTGCAGAGGCAAGAAAGGCAGAAGCAGCTGCCGGCCATCTCTGCTCTGGACACGTCATCCCTTTCTGCTGTGCACACAGCTCATCTCTAAAGCTGCTTGGCAATGGCATTCTAGGCCTCTGGGAGAAGAGGATGAGCTCAAATACCCACATCCCCAACTCCTGAGCCTCCTATGCACAGAACTTCTCTGTAGGGCTCTAGGGGTCCACAGATCACATGGTCCTCTTTCCCTCCTGAGTTCAGAGGCACACGGGAAAAGAGGCATGCCAGCCATACTGACACAACCTTACCGCTGATGCCCCCTGGAGAGACCTGGCCTCCCATCCATGGCCAGACGGCTTCCTAGAAGTTCAGGCAATGACCACTAGCCCATGATGGGGGCAGGCTGCTCGCCAAGGCTAAGCTAAGATCTTGAGGATCCTCACACTCAAAGAAAAGGGAAAGCCTGGGCCTCACTGGATCACTGTCTGCCCCATGTCCACCCATCTTTCCCAGGGCAGGAGTGAGGGCACATGAGCACAGCCACAGTGTCCTCCTGAAAAGCCAAGTAGAATTCCCTGCTCCCACTGCAAGTAGGGAAAGCAGGATTTAAGGATTCCCCTAAGATGTACCCCTAACAGAGTCAAGTAAAACTCCATGCCACATCATCCTCGGGTCGATGTGGACAGGGAACATTTTTTAAGTATTTATTTTTGAGGTGGGGGGGGGAGGGGAGACGGGGCGGGGGAGAGAATATCCCAAGCAGGCTCCGTGCTGCCAGTGCAGAGCCTGACTCGGGGCTCCAACTCATGAACTTGGAGATCATGACCTGAGCCAAAGCCAAGAGTTGGATGTTCAGTGGACTGAGCCACCCAGGTGCCCTGGGAACATATTTAAAAAAGGAAACAATCAATGCTCCAGAAAAGGACAATAACCAGTAACCATGTAAGTTCATTTGGAAACAAGGTGATGACTTCTTCAATTCTTGGGTCTGGGACTGTTGCCCTCCTAAAGGAGTAAGGAAGGGAAAAAAATGCACCTTGCAGCAACAGGCAGGAATGACGGCTGCCCATCCCATTCTGACATCCTGCCTTCATGGGGCTGAGCTCCAGTCCCAAAAGTACACTTTGTCCATTTTCTGTTTGTGTCTAAGAAACAACACACCTGGGGAGGCACTGGGGGTTTGTCTCTTGTCTCTCTGCCTAGCTTAAGCCTTACCTCTAGTTTAAGAATCCTAGAAGTCAGATTCTGTACACTTCGGGATCAGGAGAAATCAGGAATACCATTAGAATTTTATGAGCAAACTTCCTTGGAGAACAACAACAAAGACAAGATTCAAGAGAAAGTTCAATGTAACCATACTGTTAAAGAGACTATACACACACACACACACACACATATACACACACTTTTTAAATGTGTATGGAAAATTCTCCAACTTTGAAATGAATTTTATCCCCAAGTTCAGGTGGAGAAATTGAGGCTCAGGGAAGTTCTAGGACTGGCTCCTTGAAACCCAACTCCTTGTTCCTTCGATGCCCCTTTACCCTCTCCCCCTCACCCTCGGAGAGACCCTCCACCCCTGCTCTTAACGGTCACATAGCATCCCTGGGAAATAAGACACAGATCACATAGCTGGAGAAGAGGTGAATGGTCAGTGCCCCATGCTGAACACACTGGGGACGCAAGGCATGGGTGAGCCAGAACACACAGCTTATAGTTAGAATCATGAGAGCCAATGGAAATGCCTCACATTTTGTACTGCATGTACTTACATGCCTATTTCCCTTATGGCACGTAACATGGTAGTGGCACCCAGTAGGCATCTAAGAAGTGTTGACGAGTCACTCTCCAAGGCATGTGGAAAGCTAGACATTTCCAACATTACAGTAATATAAACAACGGTGACATTTTCAATCCCACCCACAAGACACTGTTAACTCTTGACAGGAGCAGCATCAAAGCTCAAGTTCGTGAAAATGGTGCAGGGCTGCTGGATGCCAGGTTGTTGACCTAAGACAGCTGCGTGGCTCATCCGTGCTTTCTGCAGTTTGTAAGGGAAGCTTGAGGGTCTCCCTTCTTGAAGAAGTCAATGCCATGTCCCAGGTCTAACTGCCTGACCATGCTGATTCTGCAGTTAGAATCCTGCCTGTCACTGCTCCTCCCTCACCCGCCTTCTCCCCTAAACTAGAACACCCCCAAAGAGGAGCCAACACCCTCAGCTACAGTCTGGATGCCCAAACCTCAGCAGTACTGCTCTAGACCATCTGCTTTTTCATTTTTTATTTATTTTGCCTCCTAAGCCATTTAAGTAACATGAAAACATCCCAAAGGAGGGTTATATTCTCTCAATATAGATGTATTTTATATGTGTATTTTATATATACAATATGTATTGTATACAATTAAATTTTAAATATTTAATCTTGGATTCTAGGTACAACCTGATTTGGAGGTGACATCACAAGTCCTTCTCACAAGGCCCAAGACAGCAGCGCCCCACCTCCCACCCCTCAAGTAGGGTGCTGGACTCAGTACTCCATATCCTCCAAGCCTCCAAGCCAGATGCCACAGCCTGGCACCACTTAAGAGTCCTGACTAGGGCCAAGCCTGGAGTCAGATCCCAGGAAGGACTGAACTCCAAACCCTGGATGACAGCCGAGGAAAAGCAGGGCTCCAACTTGAACCCCAGGACCCAACAGTCCGCTGAGGATCACCATCCCAATACCTGCAGCCAATGCATATACCACCAGTTCTGCCCTGAGAAGACTGGCCTGAGCTCTTCCAGGCCATCTCAACAGACATGCCTCACTTCTAGAATCTGCTATGTTCCATCAAAAAGAAAAATAACAACAATAGTCCACAGCATGAATCTCATCAGTGACTCACTCAGGCCTTGGCAATTCCCAGCCAGGACAGCTTTGTGGAGCTCCTTGTCAAGTCCCTAATGGACTGGTAATTGTTTTTATGGCTTTCTGATGAGGTGTGAAGTGCTCCAGGCTCTCTGCATGCTCCCTGGTGTCTTCTGAAGCCCGGGAGCCATTGTCCAGGGGAGAAGCACCTGATCAGCCCATCCCCACCCTCACCAACCCCAGCACCCCAACTGCAGAACAGGAGGTAGAAGAGAAGCCAATGCAGGACATGGTGGGACAGCGTTTCAAGGTACCCTGTGCCCGGCGAGTCATTTAAGAAAATCCTCCAGATACAGTCAGCTCACAATGACTATTACAGGTTATTTATGTGTCAGTTTACCATCACTGGTGGAGCTGTGGACAAAACCAACATGCAGATTCTATTTTTTGGTGCAGTTTGAACAGCTTATCTGATCACTCTGTAAATATCAACTCAGACTATTTTGACTTTTATAGTGCTTAGGACATAATTTTTCCACTTGAAAGTTACACAATGTAACTAGCACTTAGTGTTACATTATGGTGTTTTCATTCCTTTTCGTGCACCCGTCTTGCTTAATGGCTGAGCACGTTCTCAGAAGCTTCACCTTCTCTCTCGGTGGTACCTTCAGGAGAACACCATCTGGGGACACATAGAAGGGTGCTATCAAGCTGCCTTCCCTTTCACAAAACCCACTTAGTTTCGGTCAAGATTGGAGTATTTCAGTAAACACGGTTATTCGATGCTTGCCAAAACTGGAACATCCTAAAATGTATCAAAACCAGGACAGCTGAAGAGAAGAACACTATAGACAGACTGCAACACCACTAATTCAACAGGAATTATGGACTCAGAATGCCAACTCCATTCTATAGCATCAAGCAACATGTTAACAGAAATATATTGACCTACAGTTTCAACCTATCTGTGAAACAGAAAAGGATAGCAACCCAAAAAAGGATAGCAACTAAATCATACTTGAAACACATGAGTTGAGCATTATTTGGGTTTTATATTGAAGAGTTCTTGCCCTCGTTTAATATTTAATACCATTCTGAGATCCAATTCTGGATGAGGAAGGTCCTTCAAGAATTGGGGACAAGACATACATTTCATCCAAGTGAGTTCTGTCTCTAAACATGGCAGACACTCTAAAAGTACTTTCCTTTGAGAACCAGCGGGTGATCACATTGCTCTAACAATTTGTAAAGCAAGAGAACACAAAACTGATAAGAACAATGAGGATATTTACCTCCATTTACCCAAGGTAGCTGGGCACCATGCTTGGACTGTGCACATACAATCTCCATCACTGCCAGGAGGGAGGCACCAGGGCCCCCTTGTCCTCCCCATTATAAATAAGCAGACAGACCTAACAAGGCTGAAGGTGGGAGAGGCGGCAGCTGATGGCCCAGGCCCCACTCACGCACTCTGCCTGGCACAGGTGCAGCCCACGAGCAGTCTCAGGCACTGCGCTTCTGGATCCACGCAGCACCCCCAGAACCCAGGGCTCTCCTGGCAACTCCTGAAAATGACATTCCACCCACTTCCCCAGATTTGTTACTTTCTATTTACTTTCACATTCTACTTACTGCCTTTTCTTCCTAAAAAAATACCAAACGAATTCATTTCTGAAATAAACACATTAAACACACATCAGTTCCATGACCCGTTTAGGGGCTCTTTTGAGTTCCTGAACCAGATTTCAACATATGTGTATGTAGGCTTCCCCATACCACAAACCAATTAGACACCAGCTACGTGCCCTACAATTCAACTCAATTTTGACACTATCTACCTGTAGAGAGCATCAGGTGCCACAGGTTAAGGGCTCAGTCCTACAAGACTGTGCATCCTACTTCAAACACTAATAGTCAACTCACATTGTCATCTGTGCCCCCTGATCTACCAGCTTTTGATCAAAGGTTCGAATGAATCACTCTTGGGTTTGATTAACTTGTTACGGCAACCCACAGAACTCAAACATTTTACTTGATTACCAGTTTATTATAAAAGGATGTAACTCAGGAACAGTCACATGGAAGTGATGCATAAGACAACGTACGAGAGAGGGATATGGCCCCTCCATCATCTCTCCAGATGTGCCACTCCCCCTGAATCTCCCTGTGTTCACCAACCAGCAAGTTCTCTGAACCTCATCTTTTTGGGTTTTTATGGAGACTTCCTTATAGGCATGATTGATTGAAACACTCACCAATGGCTAAGAGATCAGGGATGGACCTGAAAGTTCTAACTCTCCAATCACATGGTTGGTAACCCACCCCCATCCCTAGGTAGGGATCAAGTCACCTCAATAACATAAGAATATTCTGTTGCTCTCCTCACTTAGGAGATTTCCCATGTCTTAGGAGCTCTGTGCCAGAAACAGGATGAAGATCAAATATTTATCCTCCATCACTATCACAGTGGGATTTCATTAATCAACAATTACTCTGGGGTCTGCTCCTGTGGGCTGGACACAAAACAGCCCACCTTCAAAGGCTCGAGAGCTAACTGCTACCTGGAACAGAAATCCTACCTCCTAGATCTTTCCAGGTAAGGACAAGACCTCCCCAGGAGCAGACTCTCTCTCTCAGAGAGAGAGAAGACTCTCAGCCTCCTGCCCAGAACACTTGTGTTCCTTTCCAGGAGCTCCAAAAGCCATAGCTGACAGCAGGTGGTTCTGGTCAGTTAAGACCCTTAGTTTCCAGGTCTTCCCAACAAGAAATACAAAATGAGAAGCCAAGTCCAGCTGGTCAAGATGGAAGCCTGAAAGGGACACAGAAACTCCAGCTCCTTCTACAACAGTTAGCAGCCCAGCTTGGAAAAGTGAGTGTCAACTGCTAAACAATCAGCTCTTGAAGGGTGAAATCCATTTTTTCTCAGACCCTAAGATCATCTATGAACTATACCAGAACTCCACTAGAAAACCGTCCTTTGAAGCCTGGTGAAACTTTGCTTCGGGGAAGTATTTTGAAAGTCCTATCTAAAGGTTTTGTTAGCACTTCAGACCTTTCAGAAGGGTTGCACCAGACTCTGTAACTACATGTCTAGAAAAGGGCTGGATCATAAAAAATGTCCTAAAAAGCAAAGGAACAGGCCACTACAAAAAGCACTAGTCAGGAAGTTGAGAGATTCAAGCCTTTGTTCCCCTACCTTCCAGGATGGGACCTTGAGATCATATCCAGATCATCTAGAGGCCTCAAGTCTCTTAGGCCCTTCTACAGCTCAGAAGGACCAGTGAGGGTCTGTAAGACCAAGGGTGGGAAAAGACCCAACTGCCAAGGTGCCACTCTGAACATGGTTCGCATTACTTTTTTTAAGTGGCCAAGGTTAACAATCTACAATTTAGTAGTATTCCTCTCAAACTATCTTTGTGGCATTTTACAACTTGAAATACTTGCAAAGACATTATCTAATTTTCAGAGTGGTAGTAAGTCGACCATTCAATCTAAAGGGGAATCTTTTTAAAAGGCTAAGAAATGACTCAAGTATCAACCACCTAAGGCTGTACGTTGTCCCACAAAGATTTCCCTGAATCCCTGTAAAATGGATCCTCTCCTGCCCACACCATCACAGCCCAGTTACTAGGATACAGATAAATCACATCACCTCACAGTACATGTAACAGAATGTTTTCTTTTGTTCATTTATACTAACAAGATTGCAATGATGCTCACCTTTTCTACTTTCTCCTTTGCTGCTCTGTCACTATTACTCTGGCATATGAACTGAGACTCCAGATCTTGTAACCAATTCCCAAACACCTTTATCTCCTTTGAATTAGATCTTGAAATGGTTGCATGTTTTGCCCCACTACTAATGCTTTCCATGTGTTTTTATTCCCAAATTAAAATACTTCCCATTTGGTATTTCTAATGTGACAGCAATCAGTAGAACACGCCAAGAATCCCTACCCAAGAATCCACTTTTCTCCAAGTCCCTCAGCAGGACCTGAAAAACACATAGGTGCACTTGAAGAACCTCCACGTCGCAAGGGATCTGCAAGCTATCTGACCTACTAGCTATCAAAATTTCTAGTAACCAGACAAATCATTTTCTTTCCTGACATGCTTTTTTTGTTCCATGACCAAAAGTGAAGCGGTTTCTTCATGGGGAGGGCCAGAGGTGCAGAGAGCTCGCCACCAGAGCCTGCATTACATCCCCCAGGCAGCTCAGACCTGGAAGTAAAAAGCATCTGTGGCAATACTCTAGAACTTGTTCAAAAGTATGGTGGTTTCCTTACCAGGGGTTGTTTTTCTGGATAAAACTAAAGGTTCTGCCTGGACAGCAACTTTGGAATCTAGCAGCCAGAACATGGTTTGAACTTGTCTTGTAACCTCTGATACAGGTCTCCCCTGGCTCCAGTCTCCCAAATCAGTCTCTGCCAAAATTTCATGTTCCTTGTTAAGGATATAAGCCATTATTAGGACAGTGCAAAGTAAACATTGATAATGGTTCTAAAACAACGCTCAAATTTTATACAACCATCTAGATATCTTTAGAGGTAAAAGGTAACAAAGACACTGAATAAATAATTTAAAGAAAGTCAAAGGGGGAGAGTAAGGACACAAATGTGACCTTAAGAGACCTTGTATAACTGCTTTTCTTTCTTGTGGGTCAATCCACATTTGCTCAGATTTCCTTCCTCTTAATTCCCATAGCTGATCTGAGTTTCCAGCTGTGTCTGGAAGGTTCTCAGGCTAACTTGCTCATAGGTGTGTCTCCTTTTCTTTATTCACCCCCTATATTTATGTTTACCTGAATGTCTGTAGATGGTTGAGTCATTCTTTAAGTTCATTCTCTACTTGTTCTTTTAGTTTGGGCAACAAATCATTTCCGACTTCTCTATATACCATCCTCATCTGTATGTGGAAACATGGGACAGAACTGAATAGCTATGAGCATTTAAACACCAGACCCTGGGGCAGTTTAATCACCTAGTGGAACATTCCACATCCTTCCTCTACCCTTTCTCCCTTGGGGGAGAGGGGCACAGGCACACCTGTCAATCACTGTTTGGCCATAAGGCACCTTAGAGGTAGCCACCCACAAAGAGGAGAGGCTAACAAGCTGATTCCTCCCAGCCCAGACCCAATGGCCTTCTAGACTAGTGGGCATCCTGTGGGGTCCGCACCTGGAGGCTGAAGTAGACTAATAGGAACCAGATGCTAGGAGGTATTTATCTGATTAGCCCAGAGGGCCTGTTTTTACCTAGAGAACAGAACTCTGGGTAACAACAGGTCACAGGCTTGATGAGGGTGTAAAAGGGAGATTTACAAAAATCTAAGTACTAAAAGCCTCCTGTAGCAAAGGGAGACTCAGGATTTCAAAACTGAGCACAATTTGTGCCAAGGCAGTGGCTAGCCACTCCATGGTCCCAAAAAGAAGGCTGGGATGGGAGGGGTGCCTGGGTGGCTCAGTCGGTTAAGCATCTGACTCCTGGTTTCGGCTCAGGTCATAATCTCGCGGTTTCAGGAGTTCAAGCCCCACATCGGGCTCTGTGTTGACAGTCGAAAGCCTGCATGGGATGCACTCTCTTCCTCTCCCCCACTTGCACTCTCTGTCTCAAAATAAACAAAAAGCGGCTGGGATGAGAGATGGGCTCCAGGATTTCTGGACAATCAGTGGATTCCCTACATCGAAGGACAGCAAATGCAACTCACAGTCCCTAACACCACAAGGGAAGAGTGTGACCAGGAAACTAGGAGCCTGGCCACTGTGACATCCACGAACGGGGCAGGAGGGAACCTCTGCCGAGGCCACAGAGGCAGGCTAAGAGCAGAAGCTGGCACCTGTGAGAACACAGCAAGTCAGCAAGAAGCCCAGGCCCCAGACTTGAAGTCAGACACAGTAGGGCAGGGGGGCCAAGAGGAGGAAAAATGGCTGGTGGCGTGGGTGGGGGGGCCTGGGGGGAGGCTGGTTCTGGTCAGAGAGCAGCCTATTTTACAGTTCACCCAGTCACCCAGGTTATGGGGGCCTGCCACTGCCAATAACATGGTGCCAGCAGCACCCGTGTGGACCCAGAGGGGCAGTGCACCCAGGCTAGAAGCACACCACATCCACTGTGCAAGCCTTCAGTGTCTCAGCACCCACCATGCTAAGGAGCTGCTCATCTTTGCTAATATACAAATACCACCCAGGTGTTGAGCCCAAGAGGGCCAAAAAGGAATTTTGCGGTCTGCAGAAGGAAACTTCTAGTTTTCATGGGAATTCCAGAGCCAAGAGGCAGTGAGAACCACATTGGAATCCAATTAATGGCCCAAAACCCAGTGTCTTGTAACAACCCACCTGAGGGCCAAGTGCAACATCAAAAAAGCTAGAGGGAGGCCTCCGTGCAGGGCCAGGAGGGCTCAGCCACACAAAACCCCAGCTCAAACTTCACACAGAGGGAAAAGCCACTCAGAAGCGGGCAAGTGGCACTCTGCCCACTCAGAAAGCTCGGCAAGAGGGGAGAGGATAGGAGACATGCTCACTCACAGGCCTAAGGAGGCAGAGCCTGAGAAAAGGATTAGAGAACAAAAGATGGGGAGAGTGTGGTCAGGGGTCATGGTTACAGTTCCCCTCCCCAACTTCTAACTACAGAAACCAGCTGTAGCTAGAGAAGATTCAGACACTAGACAGAATGTGTACCTCACCGGGAGCCCCTCAGTGGGCAGACATACCACACAGGCTCTCCTACCACCTCCATCACCACCAGCCAGAGCTGGCACTGATCCAAGACCCTGAACCAGCAAGACCGCACCCACCTTCAGGATCCTTCTCAACATCGTGCCCCAGGGAGCAGCCTCCTCTCAAACAGCTAGCACCGGAGCTGAATCCCATCCACGCCTGCACTAGAAGGTTCTTCTTGAAATGCTGCCCACCTCCTCCGTTTGTCATTAGCCCCTTTGCTGGAACAGTCCAACACAAAGCACAGAGCAGGAGTACTCCGCTCTGGGGAAGAAAAGGCCCAGCCAATGATACACGGAGGCCTCATGCTGTTGTCTATGTTGCTAGAAATGGATTACTTTTTCACCAGTGGATGAAGCAGCCTTCTCCTAACGTGCCTCTCTCGCCTCTACAAATGTCCTCTCTCTGTGATTTGACCTTTATCGAGCAAGAAGACTAACCTCATGGAGAGATGAGCCACTTAAGCTACCTCACCAGTTTCCGCCTTCCTCAGCTCTATCTTCATGGGCAGACCTCATCACCTCTTAGGCTTTGGGGAAACTCCTCTAAAGGCTCTGAAAACCCTCTGTATCAGGTTGTTCTTCACAACTACAATGTAGTTGTAACAGCCAATGCATCCTTTTAATTCAATGCTGGATAAGTGACAGTGTCCACCTTAAGGGTCTCAGATCATCACTGGACAGGGTTTATTTATTCTCTCAATGAGAAGACAGGGTCTGGTCCAGAAAACTGAAGTAGTTTTAAGCCCAACAAAATGCTTTTGAGGTAAGCCATTAGATCCTAAGGGCTCCAAACCTTTTTTGTTTTTAAGTCCTCAATTCCATTTGTTACCCCTACAATGATTCTGCCCCTTTTCTCTTCAAGAGGAGATTGAGTCAGCAGAGCCAGCTGGCCCTCTGAACATTTTTCTGGTGTCTGGAAATAAGATCACTTGCAGGGACCAAATAATTTATTTTCTCCAGCTAACCTCATAAAAATGCAGACTTTACATGCCTATCAGATATTTTTTTTCCATCCATATCTAAGTTCATGCCTACAACAAGACCATCGGTTTAAGGGACTGCAGCTTGATTTGGAAGGCAAGTCATGCATCATTTGCTGCAATGTTACATCAAGTGGTCATACCTAAAATGTACAAATAAACAAAATTACAGTGGAGAAGAGCAAAGATGTACAAATAGCTTAAGGGTCTCTCCACACCAAAATTCCATTCCAACTTCCCACTTCAGCACTGTTTCGCTATCAGAAAAGGCCTCTGTCGGCTGCCAGCCATGGCCTTCAAAGCAGCGTCCAACGGTCTTCACTTTTTGGGAGGTTAGCTTGGTTACTGACCACAAAGGCTCCACGCCACTTTTGTCCCAATCGGGTACAGAGTTCCAAAGTTAACACTGGAGAATTCCAAGGGCATGTCACCTCCAATTCATCAACATGCAGTCCTGGATTCTAAACATTCCTATACATAATAAAAACAGGAATGAAGGAGGTTGTAGGGTGTAAAAAACACTTTGGAGAAGTTTACTTGATAGTATTTTAAACCCCTGAGCCAAAACTGATCCTGTTCCTTCCAGTCCAATCGTGTGGTGGGAAAGGGGTCATTGGGGAAGGGGTATATGGTGCCAGGCCTAAGAGAACAGTCATTGTCCAGTGCCTGTAATAGTTTAACCATGGCTTATATGGCAAGGAAGAGAAATACTCTGGAAAAGAAACAAGGACTCCACCAACTGATATGAAAAAGGTTTTCTCCCCACTTGTCATGTTTTCTTTTCTCATTTCAACTGAAGATCATTCCAGGTTTGGCTTATTCATCCCAAAGAAATCTCATCTAATATTGCCATTTGGAAGGGGAAGGAATATGTCACAATGGGGGTTGGTACTTCATACACCTCACACATACATTCCATTTTCTATACATAACCAAAGGATAATATTTAGTGCTATTATAATAAATCTATTCCAGATTTTGCCAATAATAGGAAATGAAACAAGAAAGAACGTTTTTTAATACAAAGAAAAACCATTGATGCTTGGGTACCCATGTTAATTTATATAGTCAAACTCTCCCATCTGACGTAATTAAGGCTGAGGTAATGAGTGGTGAGAACTAATTAAAGCACAAAATCCTTTTAAGGTAATAAATACCTTAAAGCTTTATTTAATTTGCAGCTGTAGAAATGGACCATCCTGGTTTGCCTGTTATGAGATATCGGACATACAGCATGGTAAGGATGCACTTCCCACACCCGGTTTCGAGCTATGACCTTTCTTTGACTAAGGGTCTACTAATTAGAATTCTCTGTGGACCTTCTTTCATGAACCCCTCCAAGGATGTGGTCTGGGATTTCCAATCTGCATTTCTGTGAAATCGAGCAAGAAGAGAGATACTTGTGAAGACTAGAGCCTTTCTGGATTTCTTGCGATATTCCCAACTCTTAATAGTTGTCACAACCCATCTATGTTTATGACCATTTTTATAGTAACTAGTTTTGAATCTTGTCCAAAATATTCAATGAATTTTTGAAGCAGTGACTTTTTATACTCCTGTTTAATCCGTTTATAAGATATTCATGTACCATTTCATCCCATCAGGCCACCGTTTTAGATACCTTCCACATAAAAATTGTATATTTCACCTAAGTAACTGCTTTCATTGCCATTCAACCCATGTGTATAGACGGCGAAACCAACAGGTACCAGAAAATGGCTGTAGGAATGGCCCCTGTGGGATCCCAGTGTGATCACTGGCAAGTCATTCTGAACCACAAGTACATCCACTTGACACCATATTGCTTTGGCTCTACAGATGCCGCATCCTACACCGACCTGAGATATCCCTTTCTGTCACCTGACCACAGCCTGGAGCCTCAGCCCCCGCTTCTCCAGAGAGCTTCGCAGAGCCACCAGAAGGCAGGTGAAGATCACTTCAAACGGCTGGAGGTTTGCTCGGACACAGCCCCATCAAGAATCTCAACAATCTGTCTTACCTCCAGCTCTACTCACTCACCAAAAAGTGAAGAATGTTGCAATGAAACAGGTCTTCAAAAACTATTGCCAAAAATGGCTTCACTAAAGTAACCATCTGTGAATAAAGAGTAACCCCAATGGATAGCATAATCCTAAGTATTTTATTGCTTAGATGGCATTTCTTATCACACATTTAATTACTCAAGGGCCAATGGAAATTTCCCCTTCTGCACATGTCACTCACCAATGCAGGCATGGACCCTCACAGACAGCTGTGTCCTCAGGACGATGCTGTGCTTTTTGCCCCGCCTAATGGAAACAGGAGACAAAATATACATAGGTATCAGAGCAGTCACCAAGACGACACCTAGCTACATGCTATCAATCAACTTTAAGGTTCTGGCACACCCACCTCAAAGAGACTCTAGATAAATAGGGACCTGTACAGAACAAGAATTTATCCTGAAATAACATGAGGTCACAGGGCTTTACAGAAATTAAGACAATCCAGTTTGATTCTGTCGGATGGACACACAGCTGTTATTACCACACCTGGTCAACTCATCCCCTCCACGGAGTTTGCACATATCCATGCTGGGAAACTTAAGATCTGTGCCCACCAAGTGAAGTCCCTGGAATAGACCACCACAAATCTGCTCAATCATCCCGTTGACCACGTTTATATTTTTGGATCTAAAAGGGCATACACATCAGGTTGATACTGTTACGGCTTTTACTTTTGATTCACAGGAAGGTGGGAGTCTACCCAACAGCTTACAGGCCATTTATTCTCAGGAATGCCAACTTATGCCACGCTTTGTCTCACCGTTGCCTCCTTCTCACTTCAGGGAAGCAAACTGGATGGCCCTTTGCCCCAACTCTGCCCCTAGAGGGCTCCTCCCACTCTGGCCGAGAAGAACAGCAGTTAAGAGGAGCAGATAAATGGGAGAAAAGAGCAGAGCTATCTACCTAAGGGTAGCCAACACTTTGGGATGTGGACAAAGTGGGGAGCTGGTGGACAAAGATAAAATGGAGCCAGCCAACCAGCACAGTGGCAGATAACCTGCTGGGTCTCTCGGTGGCTGAACCCCCTGCCCTCCATCCCTCTTCTGACAGCTCATTTCTCCCCATCAGGGCTCCCCCTATGACAGACACTGGCAATGCTTTCCTGCTTCCTGGGTTTGTGGCTGTGATTGAGGGAAGGGAACAAAATCTGACCAGGGCGCATGGTTAATATCATGGTTATAAATTCACAGTAATCACCCAAACAGTGTATTTTATTCTTGAGACCAGGTAAGAGGACAAAGAAGTATGGTTGTTAAAGTGGTTTCTTTCCCAGGAGAAAGGAAAGGCCCTTGCACAGTCCTGTAAGAGCCGGCAGCAGCCTCTAGCCCAGCAGCTGCTCGTAAGCACAAGATCTGCATTTACAGTCCCTTCAGACCACGCTGAGCCCCTCCTTTCTACTTTGTGTTCATCTGGTGCTTTTACATTTGCCACGTGCAAGGCACTGGTCTCAAAGAGCTTGCTTGTAACAAATAACCAACACTTGACCCATCTTCCCAAGGTTGGATTCCTATCAACCCAGACTTCAAAACTTTCTACACACACACACACACACACACACACACACACCTTTTCCTCCTGACAATCCAGATGTTGATGCTCCTTAGTTCTTGTGATCATACTACAAAGTTCTAAGTGCATGGAACAGAATGATTGAGAAGACTTTAGTGTGTTCTGGGAAAGGGCAACAGGAAAGGTGTTCCGGGATGGTGGGGGTGAGAGGGGGGGAGCAGTCACCAGGTGTGTAGCTTCACCCAGAGATGGGCAGAAGCCATGCTTTGCACAGTGACCAGAGAACCAAGGAGTGAAGGCCAGACCCTAATTATGAGTAACAGCCAACCCTAAGTCCACAGATCTGGAAGATTTTCTATAACTCATGTTATCAGCAGTTATGAGTCAATAAATAAAGCATGTAGACAAAGTACATGTTTCAGATGCCCAGATGTGGGGGGAAAGTATGGAATGGCTGGGGAAAATATTTCAGAAAACCTCAAGTTCTGGAAAAGTTCAGAAGGGCCAACTGATAGCTCTGCTTTTATCTTCAAACAACTACAAAAATCCAATGTTGAGGAAGCGCTTGTTTTCCCACAGAATTCTCCAGTCCCACGGAAGGCATGTGGTACAGTTGTCTGGGATTCCAGGCACTTGCGTGCAAACACGGACGGTCCTCCTGAGGAGGCAATGACAGGAACACCATCCTGGAGGGGTCTCTCTCTGTGCTTGTACATTGAGAAAGCATGCCATCAGCTTAGTTTATGCTAAACCCTAAGGGAATTTAAAAGGCCACAGAAAAGGGGTGTCTGGGTGGCTCAGTGGGTTAAGTGACTCTTGGTTGCCACTCAGATCAGGATCTCACCAGTCTGGTTATGACCCTGTGGTTAGGAGTTCATGCTCTGCATTGGGATTCTTGCTCTCCCCTTCTCTGTGCCCTCCCCCTAAATAAGCAAAAAAAAAAAAAAAAAAAAGACCGAAAAAAGGCCTATTTTGTAGTTTTAGCACTTACAATTCCTCTGCTTCAACATTCTACCTCCTTCCCTGCCTGCCCCTGTACACAAAATCCTCAATGGAAGTAACCTGTGTGGAACTGGGGGCCACAGGCTGTGGAAGCCACCTGAGAGAAAGGAGGCCCCAAATCCCGGGAGTTCCTTGCAAAGAAGAGGACTAGCCTAGGCAGAAGGAAGTGGGGGTCAGTGCATCCAGGTCCACAGAAGGATCTTTGACCTCCCACCTCATGACACCCATCTCTCCACCTTTGACATAGGTACCATGGCTATGCCCATTCTGCAGATGAGGAATGTAAAGCTTGGAGAAAGGAGATCAACTGCATCAAGTCGCATGGCTAGTGGAACAGACCCAGGCTGAAAGCAGGACTCCAGAGTCACCTGCACCCTCCTGCCCTTTGCTGCAGGATCGCCCCACTACATCACCTTCTCCAGGACTTACGGAGGGTAAGGCCTCCACGCATTCTTAGAGACTGGTTTAACCTCAATGCTGAGAGCCTAACAAAAAGCACACACATTAAAAAATTACAATGCAGGGCGCCTGGGTGGCTCAGTCAGTGGAACATCTCACTCCATCTTGGCTCAGATCTCACGGTTTGAGACATCGAACCCCGCGTCTGCACTAACAGCATGGAGCCTGCTTGGGATTCCATCTCTTTCTCTCTCTCTCTCTCTCTCTCAAAATAAACACTTAAAAAATAATGGGGGCAGAGAAAAGGCTTTAAAAAATTAGGATGCAAGTGAAGACAATATTGGCTAACCAAATCAGGTTTATTCTAAGAATTCAAGAATTACAGGAAGTTTCAGGTTTTATTTAAATATGTATGAAAGA
Source organism: Cryptoprocta ferox (assembly GCA_028646485.1). Taxonomy (NCBI): domain Eukaryota; kingdom Metazoa; phylum Chordata; class Mammalia; order Carnivora; family Eupleridae; genus Cryptoprocta; species Cryptoprocta ferox. Next base: position 52,459,107 of record CM053566.1, on the reverse strand, counting down.
TCAGTGGATGGAGGGCATCCCTCCTAAGGACCCTTTACATCTGATTGCTTCCCTCCCACCACAGCTTCATTTTCTAACTGGTTAATGCTGACATACTGGAGAAAGGTAGATTTTTGTGTCTTTAATATATGGCCCTCTCACTGTTAGCACTGATTCTAAAATCTTGTAGCTAATATTTTGCTTCTTTTATGGAAATAAATCATCTAATTATTTGATCCCCTCTTTTCCAATAAATATGGCCTTGTCTCCTGTTTCACGGCTCAAACTTTGAGGAAGTTAAATCACAGGTATACTTTTCCTCTGTTCCCAATAGGATACTAGGTCAGTGTGGGTCCAGAAAATAATCCTGAATTGTTAACATTTATGGAATGCTTATTATGTGCCAGGCACAGATCTACCCACTTTTTAATTAGACTTCATTTTTAAAGATAAGCTTTAGGTTCACAACTCCCTTCCTCCAAAGGATGTCAGCCTCTCTGGTCCTTAACACTTCTCGCCTGGTTCCCAGGCCTCTTTATATATAGATTTAGTCTTCACAAAATTACTATGAAGTAGGTTACATTGCCGTTTTTAAAGGGAAGGACTTGAGGCCCAGAAAGGTTAAGCAACCTTGAAGTCACACAGCTAAAAAGTGACAGAGCTCGGACTCATCCCAGCAAGTCTGACCCCCAAAGCCTGAGCTATCGCCTCCGTACATCTGCCTCCAAGATGACTATTCCTTCATTTCCTCATTCCACACATGTTCAGAGGGGTCTACCGCGTGCTGGAGTACAGGATGTACAAGGTACATCCCACCTCAAGACAGGAGCACAGAACTCCTCTCACTCCACAGGAGTGAATCCTATGCGCACAACGAATGGACACGCACCCCTGCTGGCCTTTCCTTCCCCGCCAGTACCTGGGATGCAGAGGAGCAGGTAAAAGCTAAAACAACCACTCTGGATGCAGAGATGGAATCCCCATTCTGAGGATGCGACAACTGTTCTACCAGTCCTAAGGACGACGATCTATGTTTGAACTCCTAAACAAGAAGCTTATCTTAATTTTTATTTTGTTGTTGTTGTTGTTGTTGAGAGAGAAAGAATAGAAGCCCAAAAGAGGGGCAGAGAGAGAAAGAACCTTAAGCAGTCTCTACACTCCACATGAAGCCCCACGACCCTGGGATCATGACCTGAGCTGAAACGAAGTCAGATGCTCAACCTACTGAGTCACCCAAGTGCCCCCAAACTTCTCTTGAAACCTTCCTATTTTGGTTCAAGACCTACCCTAATCACTACAGGCTTTCTTGCCTTGAGGATACTAGAAGACGAAAAGCCATACTTGAAGGGTGATCAAACAGGAAAGATGAAAGCCACATCTTCACAAAGTGAAGGATGGCAAAGTGGAAACGTAAAATAACCCTGGGCTCCTAAGAGCATCTTGTCATCAACATTATCATCCTTCAAATGGCCCTAATTATCCTTTTTAATTAGACTTCATTTTTAAAGTGAAGTTTTAGATTTACAACTCCCTTCCTCCAAGGGATCACCCCAGCCTCCCTGGTCCTTGATACTTCTCACCTGGGTCCCACCCAGGCCAATGTGTCTCACGTGGCCACCTCACACCTCGAGTATGGCTCGACATAACCTAATTTGCATAAGCCTTCTCCCTCTCCCCAAACTGCTCCCACCCCAGAACCTTGCTACTTTTCTAAAGTCCTTGTTAACCAGCTATTAATGTCATGCGCCCGTTTTACTCATGTTTTGCTGTAGCCAACTATTACCACAGCTCTAGACTCACAACACCCTCCCTTCCTACCACAGAACCCGAACTACCCCCCACCCCACCTTCCTCGGCCGCCAGGCTCAGGCTCACTAGGTCACAGTGGCCCCCCTCCCTGGCACCCGACTTCTGGGCGGATTCTCTCTTTGCAATTCAGGTCTCTTTTGACTCCCACCCACACCTTAAAGTCCAGCGCCCATCTGAGCTCACCCACTCCCACCTGATGCCATCTTTGTCCAGGGATGCAGTCTGGCATTTGAAGCTACTTAGAGCCTTTCTACTCCCACAGTCTACTCAGCATGGGAGTTCATGCTCTCTTGTCCGATTTCCTATAGAACTGTCTCCTTCACGCAGCCCGGGAGGGCTTTAAAAAGCACCACTGCCTGGGCCAACCACCCAAGTACTTATTTTATTGGTCTGAAGCTGGGCAGGAAGGGAAACTGTTCCTCAGGTGGTAGCCATACTCTCCGAGACGGAGAGCCTGTGCTGTAGGCTTCTGACCAAACATCAGACCACCTGATGGGCTCTTGAAGAGGCCAGAATCCCAGGCCCCATGCTAAACCTCCTGCAGTAGGCGCCTAGAAGCCAGCATTTATTTTTAATATTTTTAAGTTTATTTATCTTGAGAGAAAGAGAAAGGGGAGCAGAGAAAGGGAAAATCCCAAGCAGGCTCTACGCCCTCAGCACAGAGCCCAATGCAGGGCTCAAACTCACAAACCGTGAGATGGTGACCTGAGCCGAAATCAAGAGTCAGACACTTAACCGACTGAGCCACCCAGCTGCCTAGAACCCCACATTTCTAAAGCAGATTTCCTCCAGGTTACTGAGGTGCAGCCTAGCAACTGGCTTAGGGCTGGTGTGCAAGGTTTTAGGTGGGGAGAAGTTTCACAGCCTTTCCATAGATTCTCAAAGAGTTCTTTGCACCCCAAAATGTCAAGTTTAAAGGAATATGTTGTCTTCCCGTCCTACTGTCTGATATGAAAAAAAAACCTTATCCAGTCCCATCTTTACCTGTGTCTCCTCTGTTTCTAGGTCTAGTAGAGAATCATCTAAAATACATATTGAACCTAAATCTAAAACCTAGTGAACCTGAAAAACCAATCCACACACAAAACTCCTCCCAAGTTGAAAGAGACTCCGGTTAGGGCATGGATAGGAAGCAACAAACAGTTTTTCTCCTTTTCCTCTTCAACGATTACCTTCAGCTGAGAGTGCAGGCCTGCAGCCTCAGGTGCTTTTGGCAAATCAGTGAAAGTTCTGGTCTCCGGTCTTCTCAGTGTGTGCAAGGCTCAAACTGCAGACCACCAAGCCTGCCCGTGGTCACCATGAGGGAGCCTACCAGCCCTTTCCATCAGAAGGTGCCATCCCGGCGAGTTGAATGCTCAGCTCCTCACTGTTGCTTTCCCCATCCAAAACTCTGCATATGCACAAACTGTGTAGAAACGTCAGGGGTTCGTGGACCACACACACATAGTTCCTTGGGGCTCGTGAGCTACAGGCCAAGAAGTTAGGCATTTAAGAGTCAAACGAGAGCTCGCCCCAACCCCCTGGGCCCCAGAAGCCCATGGACTGCAAAGCTGACAGCGTCAGGGCACCAGGGCCCCAGCAGACGGGCTCCGGCACCTGCATTTGAGAGCATGTAGAGCCTTCCCAAGTGCACGGTCTGCTCAGCGCAGGAGTGGGGAGGGGTGCACTCTCCCTTGCTCAACTTCCGCCAGCATTTTCAGGAACGGTCTTTCCAGGCAGCCCTGCAGGGCTTTAAAAGCACCTCTGCCTGGGCCTACCCCCAAGCTCTGATTTCATTGGTCTGAAGCTGGGCAGGGACAGAAATTGTTAAAGTTCCTCAGGTGGTGGCCATACTCTCCAAGACTGAGCACCCGTGCTATAGGTTCCTGACGGAACATCAGACCACCTGAGGAGCTTCTGAAGCAGCCACGATCCCGGGCCCCACGCCAAACCTCCTGAAGCCAGCATTTCTAGCAGCTTTGGCCAGGAGGATTTGGCTTTAAGGCAAATTAAATCCTCCTGAGGATTACCTGCGAATGTTCAGCCCTGTCGGGCCCTGCCTGGCCTGACACCCACTCACTGCCACTCTCTCCCTACCCCACCACCGCCCCACACGGTTGCCCCCGACTTCCCCACCAACACTCAGCCCTGTGAGGATAGGCATGGGGGCCAGGGGCAGTTAGCAGCCCCCCTGGCAGATGAGGAACCCTGGGAAACTATCAGAGCTGACCCTCGGGCGCAGGCCTGAGCGGAGCCAAAGATGAGTACCCCGAGTGACTGAGACAAAGGTAGGAGTACTCGGGCACGCACGCCCCACGTGCAACAGCCACATCGGTCCTCAGAGCACCCTGCAGCACTGTGATCCCCCCAATGGCTCCCTTGATCTCGCAAGGCCACTTCCCGCTTCAGGGCCCACCTCAAGCCCCACCTTCTCCGTGACAGACCCCCGTGCCCCTCAGCTGGCACTGGTTTTCTTTCAGAGGCAATGGGGGTGGAAATAAGCAAAAAAAGAGGCGGGAGCTCTCTGCCCAGCTCTGCTCTGTGGGTAAGGATCTAGCCATGGCTGCCTTAACTCAAAGAAATGAGATTTCAGAGTGGTTAACCTGCGTGGACCCCTCCAGGCCTAAAATCCAGTGATTCCCATTTCAGCGTATCTCTTTCTCAAATTCTGACTGTAATTATAGTAAAGGATACCACTTTTGAGTTTGTATTCTATGCTGGGAACTAGCTTAATGTTTCAGATACTACACATCATCGTAGCTTTCCCTGCAACAACACAACAAGGATGTACTAGGATTATCCCCAGTTACTAGGAAACTGAGGTTCAGAGAGGTGACGTAGCATCCCCATGGTGACACAGCCATGAGACTAACGGGAGGGCCCGTGTCCTTAACCATTACGCCATGCTGTTCCACGCTGTGCTCTCCTCTGGTGCCAGAGACCTTGTTGGGATCCCTACTGACATGGGGAGGGAAATGGACTTGGGTAATATTGTCCTCATTTTATAAATAAATTTTATAAACTCCTATTAGAGATAAAGTGGCTTTGCAAGGTCACACAATGGCAGGGTCAGGAATAATAACCCAGGGGGTTCAGGGCTTCTGTTTCCCCTACACCATGCTGTGGTTGCTGATTTCCCTGGCCTCGGAAGGCAATAAATAGACCTGGCTCCATTGTGGTAGCATAATAATCACTTTGTCCTTCTACCTTTGAAGGTCTTTCTCCTCTTCTCCAATTAGCAATAGCTTATGTGATAATTCTAAACAAGGAGTGAGTTAATTTTTAGTTCTGGCATAAATGAGCAGGGTAACGGACAAGAACAAAGCAACTCCTCCAGCAAGGCAAATTCTCTCAGAACACACTGTACAAAAAACACCACCGTTGGCACACTGACTGCCACACGTCTTCATAATACAGTCACGACACTAGCAGATTTTTGCTGTAATTCACACAAATCAAGAAAAAGAATGGTTTCATTTGCCCCTTCCGTACCTCAAAAAGGCAATTCTTAACTAGAAAGAAATTATATTTTCACTGCCATTTGGGGGAGACATGAGTTCTCAGGCACACGGCCTTTGCCAAATGCCACACCTCCTAGGAGAGGACCTAGTAGGGACACTCAGTGCAAATGACAGTGCAGATGTACCCAGACACATCCCACCTGTGCAGGAAGGCTCAGCCTGCAGACTGCTCCCAGCTAGCTCCCAGCAGTTTGCCATATGCTGCCAAGGCCCGGTGGTGGTCAATGACCCGGAGCTCACAGCGTGACCCAGCAAGGCCAGGACAGCATCACCCTGGCCTGTCCTCTGCAACCTAGGCCAGGGACAGATGCGTCTCCCCACCAGTGTCAGTAAAGGTGGCCTCTTTGTACTTCTCCAAACAAAAAGGAATGTCATCCTGAGTACATTCCAAAGGACTAGGGGGGGGTCACCGCAGACCCAGACTTTTTCAAAGACATAAAGCCCCATCTTGGGTAAGTCTGGGGCCCACCTGTCCAAAGCACAGCTCCCCAACATGGTCTGGCTACCTTCTCCTGTTCACAGTTTCCCACATATGAGTCCTGCCTTCTTGTCTTGCCATAATGCATCTTAGGTTTAGGGTGCAGAAATGGGGTCAAAGCTGCTCCTATGAGACAGGCCCACGGCCGGGTGATGATTCGTAAAGGAACGGAGTGAGAAAGCAAAGCCCCGGGATCCCCTCTGGGGAGCCTGCAGCAGGGTTCCTGGCTCTCGAGGAATGACTGCACCTGGATGCTGATGCTGACAGGGCCAGATGATGGTGGCAGCTGTCTTCTCCAGAGCCTCCGTGCAGTGCGCCTGAGTGCTATTTGAACTAAACCCAGTGTTTTAGCCCAGGACCCGTGATGTCCTTGCATGAACCAACCTATGTCACCCAAGGTGCCAATGTACATCCTGAGTAAACCTGAAATGCCTTTGCCCAGAAGCTCCTGGATGGTTGGGGGAGTACAGACTTGCATAGGTTCTACCCTCTACCGGCTCTGTCTCCTTGGACGTGTAATTTAACTCCTGACCCTCAGTTGTTTCAAATGAAAAACAGAAACAATCAAATCCAGTCACATGACCATTAAGAGGATAAACTATTAAATACACAGGCCGTGAATAGGGTGGTCGGTATAGGAGCTGGCATAGCAGGCATTCTGTAAAAGTTATTTTCTTCCCCATTCTTAACTCTTGATACTGCTGTCTAACACAGTGATGCTTTTTCCCCTAAGCTCCCATCTCCAAATCATTCAAATTTTGATAGAGAAAAAAAATCAAACAGGGCACGGTCTTCAACTATAACACCAGTAGAAACGTTTTTCAGGTTGACAGTAATCTACTCATAACACTTCTGGAGAGCAGTCATCCAACTAGACTGTCATCTGGCCTGAATTCTGACATCTTATATAAAGGGATGTCATTGTCAAATACTCAGTAATAACTATAGCAATGGAATTTTCTCAAGTCTATCAATCTATAATAAGGTTATTATTTTAATGATGATGAATAGAATCTGGTGTGATGTAATAATGATACCCTCCCTCTGTGTACAGCCTATTGTAGTTTCCAGGTCTGTTCCCACACATGGCTGGGTCCTCAGAAAACCTTGCTGGTTCCTACCAAGGACCCTAGCCTTAGGGGTTCATGGTCATGTTTTTCAGGACTCCATTGTGGGACCCTGCCGTTTACCTGGCCACCAATGTTCAGTAAGTACCTACAATGTGTTGAGAAAATGCTAGATGACAGATATTCAGACAGGCCCAGTTCTGACCTAGTAGAGCTTTAGCATCAGACAATTGGGGGACAATTAAGGGTGAAAGGACTATAAATTGTGGCAGGTGTTAAAGTAGGGAAAGCTAGGGTCAGGTAGAAAACTAAGAAGGTTCCCACTTTCCCTCATTTATTGAGCCATTCATGAAGAATCAGCATTCTCAGATAATATTCATCTGGCTGAAATCTATTTTTAACTTGCGCAAGGTAGCTTCAAAGCAACTTTTACAGAGGTCCTCCAACACCAGATTAATCAGCTAAGCATTATTTGGAGACAACAAGAAATCTCTGAAGGTTTCTAAGGAGGAAGGTGATGAAATCAGAGATATACTTGGTTCTGAGTGGATGAGAACAGAAAGGAAGGCAGGGGGCCCCAATCAAAAGGTTATTTCAATAACCTAATAAGTATAGGAATAGCTGACTGTACGTTTATATTTCTAGAGTGATTTTACTTTTTGTGCACATCTCTGATTTTTATGTGTATTGTTTTATTCAGATTTACAGCAATCAGAAGTATAAAGCATTCCAAATGTAAGCTAAAAGTAACTTGATGTTAATTAACATAATTAATTATTTTCCCCACTGTGATGAGTTCAAAAGGTGATACAGTACAAAATAATCTACTACGGCGTCTGCTGAGGAAACTAAATATCCAGGAAGATATTAAAAACAATACTTAAAATAGTTGTCAAACTACTAAAATCTAGAAAATATTAATTTAATTGTATTTGCTTTAAAAAAATCAACTTGGGGCACCTGGGTGACTCACTTGGTAGAGTGTCCAACCCTTGATTTCAGCTCAGGTCATGATCTCACAGTTTCATGGGTTCGAGCCCCACATCGGGCTCTGCGCTGATAGCATGGAGTCTGCTTGGGATTCTCTCTCTCCTCTCTCTCTGCCCCTCCCCTGCTCATGTTCCCCCTTTCTCTCAAAATAAATAAATAAACTTAAAAAAAACTTGGAAGGTGCTTAACTAAACTATGCCAGAAATTTTCTGGCCCCTGAGTGGCCTTCTTGTCAAGAAGAATAACTCAAAATACAAAAGATTTGCAATTACTACTGGTCAGTCACTTGCATCTCCCTTCTTGTGCGTGACTCTGAGTGAAGAAAAGGTCAAGGCTATGATGGTTCCCCCTGAATATTTTAAGGCCTTAATGTACCCCCATATCATGGAAGGTGGGGACTAATCAGCAGGGACAACCGTCGCTCTTACCCAGCATCATCCTGGAAGCCTTCCAGCTCGTCCCGTTGCTCTGCTAGGGTGGATTCCAAGTCCAGGTAAGCGCCATTGTGGGAGAGCTGTAGCGTGCAGTCATCGAGCTGCAAGAGAAAAAGCCTTTAAGCCCAGCCTCCTCCTGGGATGGGGTCTTTGTAAGGAGAAATCTCTTCACGTTGCCTTCATGTATTTTTTAAAATCAAGCATTATTCTGAAATTCGGATCACAACTGGGAGAGGTTATGTGTTAGTACAAATAAACTGGGAACAAACTACATTGTGAGTAGACAGAAATGAAACCTATTAGGGGAGTGGCACTGATAGCATCTGGTAGATGTGGACAGGGGAGGAGAAGGAGCCCTTTGACGCCAGTGTCCTTTCCACTCTGAGAGCCTCAGGAATAAGCCATGGAGGATGTGCTGTGTGGAAACCAAAATCATAGCGCTGATGTGACCGTAGATAAAGAGTCACAGAACATGCCATTTCCTTTGATTCAGTGAGATGCCTACTCATTCAGATTCTATGGTCATACCTGGCCACATTACAATTAGTAGTTGCTCAATAAGCATTTTTAAGCCCCTCCCCGACTTGCATGCTCTCTAAATAAATAAATAAATAAATATTTTTTTTTAATTTAAAAAAATGAAAAGAAATTTTAAAAGAAAAGATAATGTTTGCAAAAGACATTATGTGTCATCTCAGTGTTCTAGTGTAGCCAAGGCAATGCCACAGGTGTGCCAACCCCATTCCCTTTTCCTCTTGGACACAGAGAACACATATCCCGGCCTACAATTGGGCTAACAGCCATGTAACTGAGTACCAACCAATGTAATTTCAGTGAAAGTAAAAAAGCCCCCCCACCCAGGCTTGGTCTTACCACCCCTGCACATCTGCCTTTCTTTTGCCTATGGCCAGATGCAAAGAAGCCAAATGAGGACTCCAAAGTCTAGAAACCAGCAAAGCTCTGGATAGGAGGACCCCGGTTCCTGAATCACCACATGGAAGAGAGCGTTCTGTTGCCCAGCACCCACCACCCATCCTGGCTGATGACAAGACCCAGACATGAGCCTTCACTGTGATAAATCATTCTGATTTTGAGGTTGCTGCAGCAGCCAGCATTACATGACATTTAGAAGGATTATACACTTAAAAATACAGGAAAATCATTTTACTAAAGATGAACATTATGAGAAAATGCAACATCACATTTGATTTCCTGGGCTATAAGGGTGGTTCTCAATATTCATCTACCTGATGAGTTAAGCCTCTCATTCCAAAATGACAGGAGACTGGGGGAAAGTGAAGGCAAGTATTTAGTGATTTTAAAACATCTAGATAAATGCCTGATAATCCTCCCACCAGAAGTGAGATTTCAAACAAGGAATTAGGAACTAGTCTCTTTTGATGGAAAATCTTTGCTTATTATCCTCAACAAGAGAAATGTAGACTGTCAACTTGTCTAGAATTGGCATCTGTAACAGGCTGCTAATTCTTGTAGAGACCCCGCGGCTTCCATTTCTAGTTATCCTCAACAGAATGAAAGGAATTTGTTTTTTGTTATTTGTAAGAACTACCTTACACCCAGGGCGCCTGGGTGGCTCAGTCGGTTAAGTGTCCGACTTCAGCTCAGGTCATGATCTCAATGTTCACAGGTTTGAGTCCCGCGTTGGGGTCTGTGCTGACCGTTTGGAGCCTAGAGCCTGCTTTGGATTCTGTGTCTCCCTCTCTCTCTCTGCCCCTCCCCCACTTGTGCTCTGTCTCTGTCTCTAAAATAAATAAACATTTTAAAAAAATTTTTTTAAAGAAATACCTAGCTAAATCATTTGAAGGGGTTAATCCTATTCGATTCACTTGTTTTATTTCTCCAAAAACAAACTGCTCCTCTTAACTACTTAAGTCCTGCTGGTGAGGTTCAGCATTCTCGACCGGCATTTTATAGATGGATCATCTGATATGAAAAAGAATTCAAACCCAAGGATCAAGTTGGCCAAACTCACGATACTGTGGCATGAGGGGTGCGCACAGGGTTTAGGGGAAGCGCTCAGGAGAACCGCCTCCCCCAGACTATAGAACGGCAGACAGGAGGGATTTCCTGCAGAAGGTATCTCCTGGGCCAAGGGTCTCCTGTGGACTGAAATCAGACTTTATCACTCCTAGATGGAAAATTCCATTAGTAACTGAACCTGTTAACACTAAACCATGGGTCGAGCTAGAATCACTGCAGCTCAGTCTTGCTTTGACCTCCTACTGATGTTAACTAAGGAAACTTACTTAGTCTGTCCTGTAGGACCAACACTTGTGCTTATCTTTAATCCCACTTATAATCAACAGACCAGAAGATGGGGATAATGAAAGCCCTGTAAGCCACAACGATTTCTTTTGCCTCAGCCCCTGGAAACGTGTGAGTCCAGAGAAAGAGGCTTTTGGATAAGGAGTTTCTGCTTCTCCTCAAGGGGGTCTGAGTCATTCAGAGGCTGGGGTCCACACTCAGGCCAGACAGACAGAACCAAGCCGGAAAGGAAGTGTGCTCTGGCATGGAGAGATGCAGAGTGTGCATGTATATGTGGTATAAATACTCCCACCTCAGCCAATTTCAAGCCACCAATGTGAAGTCACTGAGTGTGCAGTTGGAAAAAGAGACACAGCAGCTCACCATTATATAGTATTTTCACCATACAGATACAAGAGATGTAAGGAACCTCGAATGCATGGGTAGCAGTATAATACGATAAAACAATTAGAAAGTGACATTTTGAGTATTTATTACCTTTGTTCTTAATATAACTTATTTTAATTGTACGTTTATATAATTTCGTTTTTAATAATGGCTACACTCAACAACTGACTCACAAAATTCCCCAGAAGTGATCTCTCAGCCCCCTCCAGCCACCCAGGCCAGCTCCGGCACACCCTGCTTGTGGCCTTCCCACTCATTCAGTGGAGGCACCTTTGTGGAGAGAGCAGGGAGTGAGTAAGAGGTGGAAGGACCCTGTCCTGGCTTTCACCTCCCCCGCCTTGTCCGGTGGTCATCTCCTCAGCTGGGACGGACACAGGGCTCCCTCGTCACCAGCAACTATGGCCCTGTTCTTACTGGCAACCGTGGCCAGTTTGCACCTCCTCTCAATCCCGTACCTTCTGATTTTATTCTCAGGAGCCTGAGATGAATACGAAGATCTGGTTTTCTTCATTCATATTCACCCTGGCCCACTGAGTATCTGCCTCAGCATGCTCCCGGCCAGCCTGGAACCACAGCAGGACACCCCACCATCTCCCCAGCCTCCGACAACAGAATCCTAAAAGCTTAGCCAAACTGCCTGTTCTCATCATTCCTCTCCTCACATTCAGGACATCATTACTACCCTTTCCAGAGTTCCATTTTAACAAAATTATATGTCAGCCACGGGCTGGGCACCAAGGAACACATAAACGCTTCCTCCCCTCAAAGATCATTTTATTGAGTAAATATAACACACAAATAGAATGCAGGAGAGAATAAAAAGCCATTTAAACCAACTGTTATAATGTGTGGACGTTCATCCTCAGTCATATTCGTTCTCTATAATTAGCAGCCACAGGCTCCCGGGACCCAAGCATCCTCCATAAAAATGCCCCAGTCCTCCCTCCAGAAGAAAGGTGGCCATTATTTCCTAAGCCAGTGTCACAACCCTGCTCCCCTAATTAACAGATGGGCAGTTTGTGCTAGTGAATTTAACTAAAACAGAAAAGATGAATATGTGCCTTTTAATCTGTCAGGAAGTATGTGTGGAGCTACAGGAAAGGGTCAAGGTCAGACATTGTAGCCTTTAGTGAGCCGGGACACATGTGCACAACGGGGGTCCCCACAATATAGGTGGCCTGTGAAGATACCACACAAGTCAACACACACTGCCCACTCCATTCCACAACACAAGCCCCGCCTCATCGGTGCACCGGAGACACATGAGATTAATATTTAAACCATCACATGAGCCAAGGAGTAAGAATGAAGGGTTTCGTGGCTGGACAGACACAATGAAACAGTAAAATCCCCGAAATACTTTAAGGGGGTCAGCTTCAGGTATCACTTTAAAAGCAAATTAATAAGTAAACTCAATGAATTGTTCGATCCGGTCAGGGATAACGAAGTGCTCGTTATAAAAGAACACAACCATGTGAATAGGGAGCAAGTGGAGGTTAATTCCAACCTGGAGATTCTAAAGATTCAGACGGAACTACCCAAACTTTGCCTACACAGTGGAGGACTCAGACACCTCCCCGACACACCACTTCTTGACAGGGATCCTCAATTCCTACTAACACCAAGGCAACCTGATCCCCAACCTTGGCCGCTCATGTCAACTGTCTTCCTGAATGACTTAAGGGCCCTGGAATTTCCTGACTCCAACAATTTTCATGTCAGCCCTGATCCCTTGGCAGCATGTCCCCTGCACTCCTTTCCTGGCTCTGGGTGCAGAGTGACCAGGACCCTGCCGGGCACTTCAGGACATAAGACAAAGCAGGGAGCCCTGTGAGAAGATAACGTTACAGGGCTTTTCCAGAAGTGCGGCCATTAGGGAAGTCTAGCCGAAGCAACAGTGGTGTGACGGGAAAACTTCAGATCAAGCTGCAGGCTGTACATCTGTGGCCAGGATTCTGGGGGCGTTGAGTGGGGGCAGGGTGCTCAGGAGGGAGTCAGTCACAGAGCCACGAGAGGGGCCCTTCCAAATACCCTGGAATTTTGTGTCACTCCACCTTAAAAAGCCATTAAAACAGGCCCTCCACACCTAGTAGACAGGTGGCCCAAGGTCACTCGGGTTCTTTGGATTGTTCCTACAAAGACAGTGCATTCAAAAAGAAAAGGCCGACTTACCATCCTAGGGGGGAAAAAAAAGAAAGAAAGAAAACATCTAAAACAAGGCTGATGTCACGTCTCGATTTCTTTCCTTAATCCAGCGAAGTGGTGTGTTACTGGGGTGGCTTAATGATTACCTGAGTTTGGCAGCAGATCTACAGTGATCCTTAGTGGCAGCAATAAAATAGATTTGCATGGGACCGTTCTATAAATATACACAAGGGGTATCCTTTAAGCTAATTTTGGTAATAGTTCAGAAGTGGGGAAACATACACTGATTTTTAAGAGAAAAAAATAAAGAAAAGCTAAAATATCATTTGCTAATATCATGTAATTGGTTCCTCCTGCCCTTATATCCAGACAGCTTACAATATGATTCTGTGACTCCCTCCATCAAGAGGTGGATTCTTTCTCGACTCCGAGAATCTGGGTTGGCCTGTATATTCCTTTGGCCACCACAGTAGCAAATGTGACATAGTAGAGACTTGAAAAATACTTGTTCCCCTAGGGCTGTCCTCTCTTACTGCTCTTGGAACTCTGCCAGCACATGAAGAAGCCAAGGTTAGCCAGCCTCCGGGATGTCTGTCTGTTCCTGCTGCCCCTGCCGACATCCTGCCAACTGCCACACACCGAGGCCAAGAGGGATCATCAAGCCTCCAGATGACCCACCAGCTGATGACAGACACAAGAGAGCCCAGCAGATGTCAGCCAAACTGGCCCCAACTGTAAGAACCACCCGGGAGACCCATACACTTAGAAGCAACATCTTATGATTGTTGCTTTGGGTCAATTTCCTCTTCCCATGAGCCGGCCACCTCAACCACAGCAGACATGCAGCCCCCAGGGAAGGCGACTTCACACTTGAAGTGCTTAGTGCCCAGATCCGTGGTGGGTGAGAGGCTTAGTGGTGAGGGCACTCCACCAAGGTGCCCGCTGAACATACCATGACACTTCCAGCTTGAGGCAGGAATGTCACCCCCGTGCCCAGACTTCAGATGCCACAGGTCATGCATGTCCTTCCTGGTGCCCCTAATGGGGACAGAGGACAACAGCAGATGCTGGGTGGAAAGGCCTGGAGCATCAGAGAGTGGGAGAGTAGTCAGCTGAGAACCCCTCCCAGGGAGGGAAGGGGGCAGCAAAAGGCAAAACGATGCATGAGTCGTGGTTCCAAGCCCCTAGAGCGCGTTCCATTGTACCACTGTACAAACTACACATGCGAAGAGAAAAGTATGAAGCCTTTCAAGACAGCACCTGCAAGCACAGGGTCCTTCTGACCGCACTGGTCACATACCCACAAAGCTGGCCCCGCTACTGGCTCAGAAATGAAGCATGGCTGTGGGTCTCATCTCTTTCCAGTATGGTGGACTGTGGGTCTCTGGATGCCCCCCTTTCAGGCTCATCCCAGCTCTAAGAGCTGTACAAAAGAGCCATCAGCACATTTCCATCAGTCAGTTCTAAGACCGCTACGCCCGTTTCCCCCCTCAAATGGTACATCTGTTGCTAGGTAGTTGTAAAGCTTGTGGCTTCCTTAAACTTTGTGGCTGCTTCTAAAGACAGTAGAGACAAGGAACTAGACTTAGGTGACAAGCAAAAAAGGTCAGGAAAGAGAGCTTTCCAATAAGCAGTGCCACATGGTCCTTTCACAATTTCTTAATAAAACCTGGAGAAACCCCTGGCTCAGCCATTCAAGCATCTGTGGGCTGTGCCCCCCCCCATAACCCATAGGACCACTGCAAAGGGACAAGATGGGGGGCACGCACGTTGTGGCTGCCCTCTGCCGTTTCCTAAGATGGATAGTGAGGACATGCATGCATTTCATTGTCTTTCAGACCGTACAAACTTTTCACATTTATTCCTTTGTGTATATAATACATTTCACAATGAAAAATGATTAGTTTCATATAAAGATGTCATTTTACATATTTAAAAAAATACAAGTAACACTGGTCCATTTTCTTAGAGAAAGACCAAATGAAACTGATTTACAATACCAACAAATCCTTTTCAAACGTTTAAATCCCTAGGTGCCCATTTAGCTCTGCAGAACAACAAATACATCACAGGTACTTTAATAAATATTTTAGGGTGAAGCACAAGGATATTTTTGAAGATCCAACCTACATGGATGATGAAGTAATATGAACGTATTTACTTTGAAAGAGGCTGGATTTTACTTCTTCAGAAGCCTTTAGTAAGTTATGTTATTTGTGGCCACCAACTTCAGCGAGAGAAGCAATGTCCTGAAATTGATTTAGGCAGTTTCCAAATCAAGCCTCAGATTTCTATTTAAGTCAACAAAGCTGCACAGCTCACCAACCAAAGGCAAGGGCTTCTGCCAAAGTCTATAGGAAAGACAAAGGCAAGATTTTCTCCCATTAAGAGCTTAAACTGAGGGGGTGTGATAATCTGGTAAATATTTGAATTATTTTAAAAGACCTTTTTATCATTAAATAAATAACCAAGAATGCATTAAACTTCTCTCCTGAAGAGGCTGGAATATTTACTTATGTTTACAGGTGTCTTTTTCCATTTTCTGTTTCACTTCAGTCAGTTTGAAAACTAGTATCAGCACTAAATTTCAGGATTATTATCAATCCATTGTCACTCATCCGTTTCCTCATGCAGATAAATAATCCTTCCCTGTGCGCATTCTCCGTGCCAGGTACGGTGCCACGTCCCAAGGAGCTGACCATAATTACGACAGCCCAGGGAGCACTCACCACGGTAGAAGACAAGTGAAGACGCCACTGCAGGAATTAGGGGTGACTTGAAGGGGGGGTTGGATGATGGTTGAAGCTGTAGTGATGGACAGAAGAGGAGGGAGAGCACTGATTTAGGCCAAGAGAGGGAAGAGAGAAGGAAAAGCCAGAGCGACATGAGGATTGATCAGATGTGGTGTATGTATCCAACAGAGAGAAGCAAAATCTTGAGTTTCTTGTTGGAGCAAATTAATATATGTTGGTGATACCTTTCACAAACATGAGCAACATTAGACAAAAGCTCTTGGGAACAGGGAGACAGGACAACGTTGGGATTTTTGTTAACATGTTGTGTCTAAAACAAGTAGAGGTGCTGAGTAGAGAAATTGATTTTGGGGGTTTGGGCCTAAATACAAACATAGCAGATGAAATCTCACAAACTACTGGTGTACCTAAAGATTACAGCTTTTCATGTCTTTAAGACCTGCAGTGGAATCCCCCTTTCATTCCTGATATTGCTAATTTGTGCTATCTCCCTTTCTTCTCTAACAGTTTAGGAGAGAACACTTGTTCATTTATTAGTCTTTTCAAAGAACCAAGTTTTCATTATATTGCTTTTCCACCATTTTGTTTTCTTAATCTCATTAATTTCCTTCCTTCTACATTCTTTGTGTTTAATATGCTGCTTTGTTCTAACACCTAAAATCTTATGATTTTCACTATTCTTTTCAATTATGCCCATCTAAGTCTCTAATTTTCTTCTAAGTCAGGTTTAGCTACAGACCACGATATCTGATATGCCCTATTTTCATTCTCTTCAGTCCACAATATTTTCTAAATTCCACTGGGATTTCTTCTTTGATCCATGGGTTGTTTAGAAATGTGTTACATACTTCCCAAATATTTAAGGCTTTTCAAGTATCATTTTTATTGTTGATCTCCAGCTTAATTTCTCTGTAGTCAGAAAATACACTCTGATTTCAATTCTTTGAGATTTCTTGAAACTCATTTTATGGCCCAGTAAATGGAAAGGACATGTCCTCCACAGCTACATGTTTGTTAAATGGGATTCTCAGACTTCTAGCCAAACTGCTTTTAACCAGCTGTGAATGTTTCTTTTTCCTTTTAATTCGATCAACATTGGATTGATAGATTGATTGGTTGATATTTCCTAGTGACCTGACTCTTAGCAGTGTGGGATTTCCTCCTTATCTCCAGTAATGTTGCTTATCTTAAACATTATGCCATCTGTTAGCTACACCACTTTCCTTAGGCTACTGACACATGGTTTATCTTCTTCCAGTGTTTTACTTACAACATTTGGGGCCCATGTGTTTAAGATGTGTCTCTTTTAAGGTGAACATTTGTTAATGCAATCTGATGATCTTAGTTTTTTTTTTTTTAATTGTTTACTTTTATTTTTGAGAGAGACAGAGAGACAGAGAGACAGAGCATGAGCAGGGGAGGGGCAGAGAGAGAAGGAGACACAGAATCCAAAGCAGGCTCCAGGCTCCAACCTGTCAGCACAAAGCCCGATGCCAGGCTCAAACCCACGAACCGTGAGATCATGACCTGAGTCAAAGTCGGACGCTTAACCAACTGAACCACCCAGGTACCCCTAATGATCTTAGTTTTTAAATACAAGTCTTTAATCAAAATCTGTTAACCTATAGTGATTGCTGATATTTAAGTTCAAATCTATATGTTCGAGTTTCCATTTTCCTCCTTTTTTGCCATCTTTTGGGTTAATCACTATTCTTTATTATTCCACATTTCCTTTTGATTTCTTTTCTATTATTCTATTCACTCTTAGCTGCCCCCTCATTGATTAATTATTTTAATAATTTACCCTGCAGATAATCACATGGCTTCCTGAGTCAGAAGTACCTAGTAAAAATGAGCATTATCACTTCCCAGGCAATTTAAGGGCACTCGTCTATTTTAATACAGTCTAGACCTTTTGAGATATCGAGAAATGTATTTTGAACCCCATGACATAGTATTGTTCTGAGCAGTTAATATTCATTGAAATGTACCCACATATTTACCTCTTCTCTTGCACTTTATTCCTTCCTGCATTTCTGTGGTCCCTCTGTGACAATTTCTTTTTGCCTGAAGAACTCTCTTGCATATTTCGTTAGTGAAAGTATGCTAGCAACAAATCTCTTCAGTTCCTACTTCTAGAAACGTCCTTACTTTACCTCCATTGTTAGGGTAACTGCTTTATTGAGATGTAAATCACATATCATGTAACTCACTCATTTACAGTGTACAATTCCCTGGCTTCTAGTATATTCACAGAGTTGTGCCTCCAACACAACAATCAATTTTAGAATATTTTCATCACCCAAAAAAGAAACCACATATCCATGAGCAGTAACTCCTCATTCCCACAATCACACCCCCATCTAGCCCCCATAAACCACTAATCTTCTTTCTGTCTTAAAGATTTATGGATTTATTGGCCTATTCTAGACATTTCATATAAATGGAATCACACAATATGTAGTCTTTTGTGGCTGGCTCTTTTCACTTAGTGTAATATTTTCAAGACTCACCCCTATTAGAGCATTTATCAGTACTGCATTCCTTTTATTGGTAAATAATAGTCCATTGTTTGGATACAGCAAATTTGATTTATTCATTCTTCAGTTGATGAACATTGGATTGTTTCCACCTTTTGGCTACTATGAATACTACTACTATGAACATTTGTGCATAACTTTTTATATTAGACACATATTTTCATTTCTCTTGAGTATACTTTTTAAGAAATTGCCAGAATGTTTTCCAAACTGGCTACACCATGTTACAATCCCACCAGCAATGCATGAAGGTTCCAATTGCCCCATAATTCCACTAACACTTGTTTTCTTTTAGATTTTAGTCATCATAATGAGTGTGAAGTGGTATCTCATGGGTTTGATTTGCATTTCATAAGCATCTTTTTATGTATTTATTATTGGTATTTGTGGATCTTTTATGGGGAAATATCTATTCAAATCCTTTACCCATTCTTTATTGGGTTGTCTTTTTGTTGTTGAGTTGTATATTCTGGATACAAGTCCTTTTTTGGTATACATTTTGCAAAATATTCTCCAAATCTATGGGGTGTCTTCACTTTCTCAATGATGTCCTTGGAAGCACAAATGCTTTTAATTTTAATAAAATACAATTAACTTATTTTTTCTTTTGTTCTTAGTACTTTTGGTACAAAATAACTTTCACTTGGAAAGATATTTTTGGAGGAGACAGAATTCTACACTAGCAATGACTTTCTTGGAGTATTTGCAAACTGTTAGTCCACTGCGTTCCAGCTTACATCAATTCAGTTGAAACATCAGAGGCCAATCTTACTGTTGTTCTTTTAAAGAGAATCTATTTTTCTCAGGCTGCATTTAAAGTTCTCTTTGTCTTTACTTTCCATCTATTTTAACATGAAGTGCTTATGCGTGGTTTACCTTGTATTTATCTTACCTGAGGTTTATAGCACTTCCAGAACGTGTGGCTTATTATCATTTTTTGGTCTTGGAAAATCTTCACCATTATCTCTTCAAATATTGATTCCATCCCATTTTCCTTCTTCTCCCATTCTGGGACTCCAATGCATGTATTTTAGACCCATGTACTATATGCCTGTTAGGTTCTTTTCTGAATTTTCCCCTTTTTTGCTCTGCATAAATTGGTCTTAATGTCGTCTACTGAGCTATAGTCCAGGCCATTGGAATAGCTTCACCTGTGCCTAATCTTCAGTTGAATCCATCTACTCCCTTCTTAATTTTTGTATTTTTCATTTCTACAAGTTCTATTTGCTTCTTTACATTATTTACCCCTGCTTTGCTTGGTTTGGTTAAAATTCTCCGTACTGCCTATTTTCTTGAATGTATTTATCACAATTGTTTTAATGAAGATAACTGATAACTCTAGTATCTGTATCACATATAGATATTTCTATGATCCATGTCTGGATATACTATGTATATTTTATTGACTGCAATCATTTTTTATGAGGAAATTTTAAGGCTCTGGGTAATATCTTTCTCCAGAGAGGATTTTCCTTAGCTCTGGCAAGCTGCAGGAGTAGATCACCGTAATCCAATTAAGGATTGAGCCCACTCAGAACTGGGGTTCTGTCTTTGTAGGCCTAATCTGTTTTCAGTTAACCCTTACTTCTGTGAGTAATCTTTAGGGGTCTCAACTGAATACATGGAGTGTTTATTAAGATCCGTCTACTTCAGTTAGTTCTGAGCTCTTTTCTTCTCGTCAGCACTAAACTGCTCATGGCTTTCCCTGACTTCCCTGCCTCCTCCCAGGCACTTTCTGCTTGCCTTCATAGTCTCTGCACCTGCCACTGAGGAACTGGTAAGTGCATCAAGGTGAAAAGCATGTCAGACTCATTGACTCTGACCTCAGTGACTCTCCTTTCTCTCTGGGATCTTGGCTTCCCACGCCCTGGCTGCCTTAAAAGCTCTCTGGTGCCTTCAAGTAGACATTCTGTCTGCCTTATCTGGTTGTTCTGGATAGGAGTACTGGTCTGCCACAAGCTAGTTCATTATAGTCAGAAGCAGAAGCCCAAACACCTAACTTTTAATAGCTAAAAACATTTACTATTCACTTGACATGAATTAAGATGAATTATTTAATCCTCACACCAGCTATGGGGAAGGTACTGTTATTATTCTCACCTTATAACTGATGAAAACCATGGAGCACAAGTTCACAGAAAACTGTAACTCCACCAAACAGCTTGGCCAAGATTGCTAACTGAATCCTTTAGTAGCAACTGAACCCAGACAGCCTGATTCTGAGCCTGTGTTCTTAGCTACAAAAGAATACAGAATGAGTTGGAAAGAAAGACACAGGAGTAAGCCCTCTGAATTCCAACATTTAGAGATTGAGTCAAAGACAAGGAGACTGAGAGAGAGCAGCAGAGGGATGAGAGGAAAACCAGGAGAAGACCGTCCCAAGTAGAAAGTGGCCAACTGAGGGGTGCCTGGGTGGCTCAGTTGGTTGAGCGTCTGACTTTAGCTTGGGTCATGATCTACCGGGGTTCAATCGTGGGTTCGAGCCCCACGTCGGGCTCTGTGCTGACAGCTCAGAACCTGGATCCTGCTTCGGATTCTGTGTCTCCCTCTCTCTCTGTCCCTCCCCCACTTGCACTCTGTCTCTCTCTCAAAAAATAAAGAATAAAAAAAAATTTTTTAAAGAAAGTGGTCAACTGAGACACAGATTGTAACAACTTCCATCTGAAGATAACTAGGCCTAGTGTTATCAGCTTCTCATCCCTTCAAACAATAAAAATCAAAACTTTTTGCCAAGACACTGGCACATCCAATTCTCACACCATTTCCTTCTGCAAACATTCCCTGAGCACATCCCGTGTCCCAAGTGCACCATGCTAGTTTGGCCTGCCGAGGTGAGGCACTGCAAAGCACTCCCAAATAGCTAAACCACACAACCAAATGCAAGCAGCTGAAATGGAACACTTAATAATTAGAGAAACCATGCAAATACAATAGCTTTCACGGATTCTCTTCAAAATCTTCAAACTCTTACATCAAACTTACAAGGGAATTTTTAGCTTATTATTGCTTTGTTCTTCAAAATTTCTTTTATTCACATTCATTGAAAGAAAAAGATTGGAATGTATGATATAAAGAAATATGTCAACATACGAAAGGCTTTGAGTATTACAATCAGAAGGAAGAGTCGATAAAATGAGAACACAGAGACTAGAGGAAGGAACATACTATTTCGTTAATGTGAGCCATCAGCAAAATACATTCACTAAGAATAGGATTTATGCCTAGGGTTATCCAGGCCTACCATAGAATTTACAAGGCCTAGTGCAAACTGAAAATGTGGGGTCCCATGTTCAAAAGGCAGAAAAAATGCTTTTTCCTTTCTCAGCAGTGGTGTGTCTTCCAACCTGTCATGGCGTTGTGATGTTTTGTTTTGTTTATCTTCTATTTATTATTGCACTTCCTCAGGCACAGGGATACTTATTGAGCAGTGTAGACCCCCACCAGCACCCACGGCCTCACCCCCACAACTCAGCACACAGGCAAGGGCCTGCACTCAGGCTCCTGTGGGGGTGGAAGGCAGCGGGAGTCACCAGGCGGGCAAGGTGGGGTG
The DNA here is from genome assembly GCA_028646485.1 of Cryptoprocta ferox. NCBI lineage: Eukaryota > Metazoa > Chordata > Mammalia > Carnivora > Eupleridae > Cryptoprocta > Cryptoprocta ferox. The sequence goes on along the minus strand of CM053566.1, from coordinate 52,437,189 downwards.
GAGCGGGGAGCCCACCACAGAGAAGCTGTCCTGGGGAGGTGGGAAGGCAGAGGCAGATAAGACCGCATATGAGCAGGGGCTCTAAGCTCCGTTGTCCCATTAGCCTTCATTTGCAAGCCATGTTAAGAATTTCAAAAGTGTCTTAAAAAGTGCTTTTTTAAAGTAGAGCATTAAACCCCAAGTGCAGAGCCCTGTGTGACAACACTGGTCGCACACCAGTGAAAGCATTCGTGGGACCACCGCTTACCACTGCCCCTTGGGTTCCAGGCCGGTTGACTCACCTGCTAGTTGATCCCACTGGTGTTCCTGTGTGGTGGGGCCTACAGAACATGACTTAGATTCACAGGACCCTACTGCCCAGTGCCTCTGCTGTCCCTAGAACAGTCAGTCTTAAACTTCTGTGTGTATAGTTGACCTCCTGGGACATGTGTCTAAAAGGGAGTTCTGGGTCATACTCCAATATTCTAATTCTGAGGGTCTGGGTGGGCAGGGCTCAGGACATTGCTCATTTCCCTCAAAAGGGGATCGGATGTGGGAACACGGCCATGTTAGCCCCTGGATTAGGTTGGGATGCTGGTGGTGGGGGGATGTCTCAGTTAGGCTGAGGACCAAGAGTAGAAACTCAGCAGGGAGGGAGGGGATTCCAAACCCTTTGGATTTTTTGGAACTTTTCCCTCTTCGTCTAGTCGTCAGCACCTCCTTCCTACTCCACCACGTTGCACATGGTGTTCTAGATGCTGAGCCAGGATGTGTCAGGGTCCAAGTATGGGGGTATTAACTCCATGCCCCAGAGAAGGTCCACTGATACCCTAGGAAAACACACAAATGGGCCAAGAATCCAGCTCTACCTGGCACATGTGCCATGAACACCCAGGCACAGAAGCCATGCCTCAGGGGAGGTCCAGTTGGCCACAACTGTGACTTCTAGGAAGAGCTTTCAAGAACACTAGAGGGTAAGCAGCCTGCCAGCCAGGAAACCCTGAACACCCTAGTCACTCCACGGCACCCCCAGAAAGTGGCCTATGGGGAGAAAAGAAAATCAGCCACAGAGACAAGAAACTGGGTCTCCAGGTCTTGGGCTGCTGCCAAACCAGCAGCAAAATCTGGGGCCAGCCAGTCAGCACTTCCTGTAAAACAAGGGAGACTGGCGAACATTGGTGTGCAAACTGGCAGCTCACCACTGCACTCAGTCTTGGCCTGCATGGCATTTTGAAATATTTCTGGTTAATTGCCAAATAGTCAACAGAGGTTGTATATAACATTTCAAGTCTCCAGCTTCTCTTGAAGAATGGGAAGATCCAGAAACCCTAGAACATCCCTTCCCGGCTGAGGGAGGCTGGGCTGAGCAGCACGCATCCTTCATTCGGGGTACATGCTCTTCCGGTCCCCCAGGGCTACCTGCCCACCCGATTCATTTCCGACACCTGTCTGCACCCTGGCTCAGGTGACCCAAAGGTCCTTTTTCCTCAAAAAGGAAAGAGATTGACTCTGTGATTCAATGTGCAGCTTCCTCCTTTAGTTTCAACTGTGCAGAACACCAACGTTCTCTGCCTGACGCATTCTCAATAACCAGGGGGTTTCAAACTCAGCAGTGTGAGATCAGCAGACTGTGTGCCTCTACTCTGTTCCCTTAGTAATTCATTAACTATGTGACCAGACAGCCTTGTGTGGTGATCAGCTGGGACCCCGCAACAAGACACTCTACTCCTTACTGGCTCACTGAGGTTCTCGCTGCTGTTAGCGTACTCCACGTCCCAGGTCCCCAAGTCAGTATCCACCGCTCCCCTCCCCCACCTCACATGACAAAGTATAGGGCTGGTGAGGGCTGTCATTAAAGCCTGGTCCCTGTACTCCTTGCCACAACTTTTTTAAATCCAATTTAAAAATCCACAGGCATTCATGTATTTCTAAATTACAGCTTGTCCAATTTTAATTAGGAAAAAAAAAAAAATACCACTGCCCTTGCTCCTGAGCAGAAGACCACATGACTTGCAGACTGATCTCTCCCGGAGTCTCTGGACACTGAAGGCCAACCTTCCAAACAGCCACATGCAGGGGAGAGCAAAAGTGGAAAAACTTCCATTCGTGATGCCGTATGCTTCAAGTAAATATTCCCTGAAAAAGCCCCAAACGTGTTGTCATCTTTAATTAGTGTTTGATAAATGTTTGTAAAGGAAAATCATCACCTCTTCTGGGATTCCTGGAGCAAGCTATCTCCGTGACAGGGTCTGAGGCATTTGGGACTCTCCTGCATTCTACAGGGCATGCATTTATGTAACTGAAAATAAAAATCATCAGTACATAACTCCAGCTACATTCTAAGTTAGCTCATTTGAGAGTCTGGAGAATCTGACCTTTGATACAAAAGCAATTTTTTAAAATATTTTGTTAATTTATTTTTAAGAGAGAGAGAAAGATTGTGTGATCAGGAGAGGGGTAGAGAGAGAGGGAGACACAGAATCCGAAGCAGGTTCCAGGCTCCAAGCTCCAAGCTGTCAGCACAAAGCCCAACTCAGGGATCGAACTCATGAACCACGAGATCATGACCTGAGCCGAAGTCAGATGCTTAACCAACTAAGCCACCCCGGCGCCTCATGATACAAAAGTAATTTTTAATCTAAGATTGTTCAGGATCAAGCTTTTGGAATCAATGAAAAATTTCAACATAGTATATATTTTCTGGTGAGTGAAAATCCACTTTGAAATGTTGAATTTGTAGATTCAGACCTGTCGTCAGTCATCATCATCTGGGGTCTGGAGACACTCTGAAGCTAAAAAGCATACCACGGTGTTGGCTTTAAAAATAATCAAAATCTAAATTTTCTTTGGGTCCTAGAAACAGTTCCAGTGGCTTCAGTTACATGTAGTGGCACGTCTGCGACAGGACTCCACTCAGGTCCCCTTCTGATGGGGCGCTCAGGTAAAGGGACTCTGGCGTTTACAGAAAACAAAGCCTCGTGCCTACCATTTTCACAGAGGAGCATACACGAGCACGTTTGCCTGCTTATGTTTTTAATTCACCTAAGTGCGAGCTTCATATGGCCACCTCACAGTTTGGTTCTAGGCAGAGTGTAATCACTCCCAGATGCTTAGGAGAAGTGGTCTGGCCAGGCAGACGCTGGGAGACCAGATGTGTGTGAACACGTCCCGTGTCCGGTAAGGTTGCCACCGACACTTACACTATTCCTGCAGCGAGATGCCCAGACCATTGTGTGCGCAAACCCACCTGGTCTCACACACCTTCGTGACCCTCATGAGGGGGGTGGGTAATGGCCAGACAGGCAGGAGCCACTCACGCTTGAAGTGCCTTGTACTGACCCCTCAGAGCCACCAGTCCGTAGTAACAGAGGTCTGTAGGGAGCACGGGAGCACCCAAGTTTCTGCCCACTGGAGGACAAGAACGGTGATGTGTCCCACAGCATCCACATGAAGCAGCCTGGGTGTCTCCGTGACACAGCTCTAGCAAAGCTGGCCAAACAGGAAAGACTGGACTGAAATGAAATGCTGGACAGGACTAGAGCCTTGGGATTATGGCTCCAAGGTCACAGCTATTTCTACTAGGCGACTTCTGTGGGCATCCATGAGCCCATACCAGGGCCTGGAGACTTGTAGATACTCCTAGGGACAAGAAGGGTAGGGACAGGCCTCAGGCACAGCTCCTAAAAGACAGGGCACACATCCAGGGGTGCTAGGATGAATGGGCCAAAGGTGGATTCTGGAATGCTTCAGACTGCCTCTCACCAGCCGTTGGAGGTCTGTACAGGATTAATTAAATTAGTCCCTCGGCTCTGAGCCGGAGTGGCAGGCTGGACGATTCCCTCTCTTCCCAACCCCACCCCAGTCTCATTCCCACTGGAGAATTCTAGGAAACCCTACAATCATGTTATCGGTGATAGTTCTTTGAGTAGGTCAGAGGGTGGGTCTCCTGGAACAAAGCATCTCAACCATGCTTGGGGCTGCGTGCAGCAGCTCTTCAAGCTTCACTGTCCCTCACAGAAGCCAGCCATGGAGGTTTCAGACAGGCATTGTGACCATTGCAGCGAGATTTAGAAGCCATGAAAAGCTCAGCCAAAAACAGCCTTGATCTACCTCTTTAATACACTGGGACTCCAAGTTCTAGAAAGGAGACAATACCTTACAGTAGTAGGGAATTCTCAAATTCCTTCTTTTGTGTCCTTAAGTAGTTATTGACCCCCTGCTTTATGCAAGACATGGTGTTAGCTGTTGTTTAAAGCATGACTCCTATCTCGAAAGCAGGTCATCTGAATATAGCTCCTCCTAGAACACAGGTAGAACAGGCACACGAATAATGACCCCCAGAGAGTCTGCTCACATCAGTGGCAATCTCGGGGGGGGTTCTGTGTTTTGTGTTTGTTTGTTTATGAATATATTATTAAAAATGTAATCAGTTAAAAAATAATTTTTTTAAGTATGCTCTGAGTGGTTTTGATGAGTGCCTCCTAATCCTTAAAGTACCCAGGAATCATCTATAGATCTTGCAAAATGCAGATTCCAATTCACTAGGTGGTGCAGGGCCAGGATTCTGCATTTCTTACAAGAGCCCACTGATGCTGGTGTTTCCATGAGAAGACCATGTGCAGTGAATGTCTGAGAGAGGGAGAGATAGGTGGAGAGAGGTAAAGGGGAGGGGGGAACCAGGTGGGAAGGAGGAAGGAAGAGGGATGGAGTGGGAAAAAGCAGAGCAAGTTCCATCAGGAAACAGAAAGCACACCTCTTGGGGGGTGGGTGGAGGCAGACAAGGCATCAGGGAGGAAGTAATATCTGACTATGGCCAGCAATATGGGTGTGATTTCAAAAGGCCCACGTGAAGAATAGAGGGACGAGCAGGGATAAAGCCTTGGAAGTTAAAGAAAGAAAAAGAAAAGAAAGCACAAACTAGACTCATGGAACACTAAGGCATCCATCCAGCCAGTATGACTATTGGGTGGAGCAGCAGTCTCAAACAGGAGCACATAGAGTCGTCCAGGGGGCTTCTCACAATACAGAATGCTGGGGTCCACCCCCAACAGTTTCTGCATCACTAGCAGAGGGGCAATTTGCACATCTAACCACTACCCAGGTGTTGCTGAAGCTTCTGGTCCAAGGACCACACTTTGAGAACTGCTCAGAGACGGTTTGTCAAACAAAGACAAAGGATTCTACTCCCACCCACACTACATTCCAGAGAGTACAACTGGATTGTCTCAGAGAGGTGGACTGTTCCCATCTGGAAATGGCTATGAAAGTTCCTGTTACAGCCTGCCAAGGCAAAGATGGTTATAAATCCAAAAGGGCAGAATCATACGTCCCTCTGGATTAGCTTTACAATGGGCTTGAAGCCGTCCCACCAAATTAAGTGGCGACTTCGTGGAACTCTTTCAGTCTGCAAATGAACTCCCAGAGAAGAACTCGAGTTGACAAACACCCATCCTATATGTCAGCGGGTCAAGTGCTCCAGAACAAAGTTATCTTTGCCCAACAGCTATTCTCTCCAAGGCTTAATTTTCCTCCTTCCCTCCTTTGGCAAGTAAAAATTGGACCCTAAGAAAATCTACAAAGTCAGCTCTCACAGATGGAGTCAGCGAGGTTCTGGGGCCATGGAGAGTATTCACATATCCTATAAATAGTCTTTCATCATAGTTTAATCATTTTTTTAAATGTTTGTTTATTTTTGAAAGAGACAGAGCGCGCACGGTGTAGGGGCAGAGATAGAAGGAGACACAGAATCCGAAGCAGGCTCCAGGCTCTGGGCTGTCAGCACAGAGCCTGACGTGGGGCTCGAACTCACCACCTGTGAGATCATGACCTGAACGAAAGTCGGATGCCCAATCAACTGAGCCACCCAGGCGCCCCATAGTTTAATATTCTTAATAATAAACTTCCCCTGTTTCAATCACTATGTGGTTTCTAACTCCCAACTGGACCCTGCCCATAACACCAGAGGAACTGTCTCTGATGTGTACCCCAAAGAAGCCCTACAGTTTCAAGGGGCGAAGCCAGGCCACCAAACTGCTAACACCAATGTACACACAGGAACAAGGGGTCCCCTATGAAGCAGAGACACTAACTTTGCGTGTAGTGTGTCACAATCGGTACTATTCTTTGGTCAACTGCGTATATACAGAAGCCAGGAACAGTGACTCAAAGCCTTCTCTTGAAGGTTCTTAAATTGTCAGTCAATCCAGAAGTTTTTTGGATGCTTACTAACAATGAGTATTTACAGCCTATTTCTATCAAATGCAGGGCAAATTATGTGTACCTTATTGTCAATAACTTTTCACTTCTTTACAAAAGAAAATAGGAAATAATTGGATAGACACCTCTTCGGAGGAAATCCGAAGCAGCAAAATCCTTCTACCCCTTCCCTGCTTGCACTCTCTCAAAAATAAATATTTTTTAAAAGTGGGGTTGGGGTTGGGGGGCGCTTGGGTGGCTCAGTTGGTTGAGCGTCCAACTTCAGCTCAGGTCATGATCTCACGGTTCATGAGTTCAAGCCCCATATCGAACCCACTGCTGTCAGCCTGTCAGCACAGAGCCTGCTTTGTATCTTCTGTCCCCCTATCTGCCCTTCCCCCACTTGCATTCTCCCAAAAATAAATAAATATTTTTTAAAAAATAAGAAAAAGAAGAAGCAAAATCTTACAAAGTGATTAGCACCCAGAAGCATTTGTGATCTGGATGTAATCAGAACCCAGAGGTCAGGGGAGGGGCTTGGGAGGGAATCGGGAATGTCTCTTCTTGGGGGCAGAGAAATGGTCAGAGCTGCCCAGAGCATGCTCAGTCCCCGGCTTGCCAATGCCTGTTAGCCACCTTCATGCCTCCAATTCCCTGTGTGCTCACTCACTCACTCGCTCTCCAAAAGATACTAAGCATCTAGTGGACTGGAATGAAATGAAATACATACTCTGATGCTGCATTCACTAAAGTGCTCCTGACCTTGATATGATCAGCAGGAGATATCTCAGCAGGAGACCTCCCTGCTGAGCCCATAAACAGCAAGGTACCCAGAAGCCAAAATCATTTTCAGTGACTGGGCTGGCCTCCTCGTGTGAGGCCAACTCACACGACTGGAAACCCAGCCAATTTGTCGTAAGCTGGATCTACTAGATGAACTGGCCATCGAAAGGAGGGACAATGGGTTCTGAAAGGCCACACGTCCCTGCCTGCAGCCTGCCCTCACTGGCAAAACCTCCATTCGGGTCAGGCGAAGCTCATCTTCAGAGGCTGTCTTCCGGTTCCAAGAGGAGGAACTTCATAGGAGGAAGAGCAATAAGGAAGTCTGTTCGTTGACTGTTAGCATTTTGGCTGAACCAGTGTGCCTCAAGCAATACATAATAAGGCCTTACATTTATAGGGCACTTTACTCCCTCGCTGCTACTTTGGATATTTTTTCCTCTCAGACGCTTTGTTTTCATTTCTTTAGCGGCTTCTGTGTAATTCACTCCATGATAGAAAACACAGACCACAACAATATTAAGGGTCACCTCCAAAGCACGAGAAAAACCTGTGACTTTTTTTAAAGAAAGTAATCAATTTGGTTATTTTACACTTAAGTCGGTTCATCTCAAGCCAAATCTAATTCAGTGGTTATCTGGTTCTTGCAGCACAATCCTCTGTAGCCGTGTGGGGAATGCCAGGGGCTCCTACAATCCAAACACCCACGGTCAGTGCAGAAACAGCCTCCAGGGGCTCACAGACAGACCCGCAACCCCAGCCACACACACTCCTGGTAGACATGAGTAAGTGATCACCACATTCTTCCACCTGAGACCTGACCTCCAAGCTGCACCCCAGGCAGGCATTATCAGTTGATCTGACTTGGCATAAGCAAGAGAAAGTGACTTGCCCTTCCTAAGCCACAGCTGCGCTGGTCGCCCTGCTTAAGGTGCTCCCAGGGATCCTATCTCCTGTTGGGAGGTGGCTCAGGGGTCCCCTCAGACATCCCCAAGACATCTGTAGCATTGCTGGGAACATGCGCACATGGCAGGGCCACCATACCGGCTGGCCTCCTCCTTCCCCCAGTCCTATTCTCCTCCTTCCCAGTCAAGCTAACACTCAACTCAGCCACTCCCACTTCTTGCATCTCCCTCATACAGTCCTGTGTGATTGAACTACCCCATCCAGGAACCCAGCAGCCACCAGACTGCAAAGCCACAGCAGGTCTCCAATCACATCTCCAACCCCTTCTTCATCATCACGAGGGACTATTACTAAAAGATGGAAGTCTCTGCCCTGCAATGATTTGCATCTCTCTAGACTCCTCTCACGCCTTTTAGCACAGTGGCACATGTGTTATACAAAGCCGAGTAAGGGAGTGGTTCTAGGTGGGTTCGAGAACCATGGAGACCAGGGCTGGTAAGGAGAGTGACAGAACCTCACTCTGCTTTGCTCACATGCAGACTGAGGGTGGGCAGTGGGACATGAGAGAGGATGGAAGTGCAGGCCGGGGCAGACTGCGAGGGGCAAGGTGCCCACACTCTTCTGCAGGCTGTGCAGACACAACAAAGGTTTCAGAGGGGAGGGTTTGGGCTGGTGTCAAGTTCCTGAGGTCTGCAGTAGGATAACAGAGGCAGGAAGTGGGAGCTTACTTCCTTCTAGTGCCGCTGAGAGCCTTGGGTCTGCAGGCCTGACCACAGGCCATGGGCTGCTTGACTGTAAAACCTAGAGATGGTGGGTGGATGTGAAGTGGTGGTTATTTCAGAGTTTTACCAAATAAAGTAGAATCTAAAGGGGAAATATTGGTTTGGGAGCACCTGAGTGGCTCAGTCAGTGAAGTGTCCAACTTTTGGTTTCCGCTCAGGTCATGATCTCATGGTTCGTGGGTTCAAGCCCCGCACCCACCTCTGCTCTGACAGCGCGGAGCCTGCTTGGGATTCTCTCTCTCCCTCTCTCTCTTACCTTTCCCTGCTCGCTCTCTCTTTCTCTCTCTCTCTCTCAAAATAAATAAATAAACATTTTTTTAGTGGTTTTAGGTAAGAGTCTTGAGGCATGAAATCAGCAGGGGGCAGTGAAATCAGGAGGGAGCTACTGCCTCCCGCTTGGCCCACCCTTTCTCTGCACTCACTTCCTGGGCAGTCCCAGCCAGCTCATGACTTTAAAGACCACCCATCCCTACCATATAGCCCCAACCTAACATACAAACCTGAAAATTCATTGCCTATTTGCCGTCTGCACTTGGATATATAACCCACCGTCCCAACTTGATACATTGAAACTAAGCCCCACGTCAAGCCCCAGTCTTGCCCACAAACCGCCTCTCCCACAGTCCTTCCCCCACAGTACTCCAGTCTCAGCAAGCAGGAACTCTGACCTTCCAGCTGCTCTGCCCAAAACCACCCATCAGCTTTGACCCCCTTCTTCCTCCCACATCCCACTGCAATCTGATGGGAAAGCTGTGGTTCTGCCTTCACCATAGATTCAGAATCGCTGACTTCTGCCACGATCATCCTCCTAACAAGGATCCTGGTATCACCTCTACTCACCCCACAGACTCTCTCACTCAGAGGCCAAAGGGATCCTTTGCAGTGTGAGTCAGATGGTGACTGACAGATGGTTTTTGCTGTTCAAAACCCCTGAGCGGCCGCGCGGTGTGGTCCTACAATGACCTACAAGGCCCCACATGAACTACCCCTTGTCTGTCTGCCTCTACCACTACTCTGCCCCTTACCCACTACTCTCAAGCCACTCTGGATTCTTGGTTGTTCCTCAAACAGGCCAAGCACCTCCTGCCTCAGGACCTTTGCGCTTGCTGTTCTCTCTGCCTGGAATCTGGAATACTCTTCCTCCAGAGAGCCACATAGCTTATCCCCTCCCTTCCTGTAGGCCTCTGCTGCAGTTTCACCTTTCTGGAATCCTTCCTTCACTGTTCCATATAAAATAGCAACCCTGGCACTCCCTAGCCCCTTGCCCTATTCTTTTTACCTTTCACCACCTGACATATACCTGTCTGTCTCCCCAGCAAAATTTCAGCTCCATGAGGTCAGGAGTTTTGTTCTGGCCACTGCCCTATCCCCACTGCCCAGCGCATGGCAGCCAGTCAAACATTAGTAGAATATGGGACTTTGATGACTGAGAGGTAGAGGAGAAGGCTTCTAAGAAAACAGTAATGCCATTAACAGAGAAGTGGGGGCGACAAGGATATAGGGCCTTGAAGAGAAAAGAAGGCAGCAAGGAATAAAGCAGGGGTCAGCAAACTACGGCCCGCAGGCCCAATTCAGCCTGTCACCTGTTTCTGCAAATAAAATTTTATTGCGACACATACATTTGTTTGAGTATTGTCTGTGGTCCCAGCTGCAGCACAAGAGTTGAGTGGTTGCAACAAAAATTTTATGGCCCACAGGCATGAATACTTACTCTCTGGCCTGTCACAGAAAACAGTAGACAACCTCTTACAAAAAGCAGAATTGTTCAGACTATAAACTCACGGACTACCATCCCACAAAAAACATCCCACAAACCTTCCAGAAGGCGCAGACCCCAGTTTGTGACACGGTCATGGAATACGGCAGTGGTAGAGAAGTAAGACTCGGGTTCAGTCTCCAATGCAGCCACTCAGCAGCTGTGTGTCTTTACATAAATAACTTAACCTCTCTGGGGCTCTTCTTCCTTATCAATAAAATAAGAAACCCTACCAACCACCTTGCAGAACTATTACAAGGAGTTACAGTTTTGTAGGTAAAACATCTAGCAATGGCTAGCTCACAGTAGGTCTACAAGACTAGTCTTTTTTTGGAGAAGTTACTGTATTTCATGTATTGATGTTCCACATGTACTAAGACATCTAACCCTCACAGAGACTCTACCAGGGTCGTGCCAGGCCTCCAATGTGTTTTACTTATCTTTGATGAATATGATTTTTAAAAGTAAGGTTTTAAAAAAAAAATAAAGGATGAAGTCCATGGTTTCCGCATTGGGAAAGGGACGGACTCTAGGGACTCAGGGAAAGCCCTGAGCTGCCTTGGAGAGCCACATGGATCCCTGGGACAGTCAGGACCTCTGTCAATCTCCTCAGCGGTTTCCCAAATTAGCAAGAAAACCTCTAGATTCAAAGAAAGCTCGTGACACACTTTGCAGAGATACCATGGAAAGCAACTGATTTGGGGGCTATTTTTGGCTGGTTAGCAGATAACCGCTCTTTGCAGAGGCCAAACTCTTGAATCACTGGATTTGAAATGCCAGGCTCAGCACAGAGAAACAGCAGTGTGGCAAAGCCAAACTCTGCTGGGCACCGGCTCCCACTAGGTCTCTGTTTCCTAAGCCAGTGATATTCTTTTGACTTTTTCACAAACCGAATATGCAGTATTATTTTCGCAAGTATTTTCTGAAGTTTGAACTACTTTAGTAATAAGAAAAATGTGGGGGAAATTCTGCACCATTGAAACACACTGTTAAATCAGAGAAAAGAATTTTCAACTCGGACTTGATACACAAGAAGCAGCGCTAATTAAGAACCAACAGCAAATTCTTTCATAATAATGCTTTTTTAAGAGTAAATAAGGTTTTTAACTTACTTGGTTAGATTAAGAACAAACAGAATTTAAAGGGAAAGCCTGGCTTGGAAATCAACTTGATTATGGCCCTGGCATGCACAGTTGAATCTTTGGATTCGCATAAACTCAAGTGTCTCTCATTTCCTTCCTCAACTTTCCCATTACCAGGATGGGGCCAGAGTGAAAACCCTAATGTTTACACAAGGCATTTTTTATTTCAGCTCGACCACCATGCTCACAAAAGACGGACGTGCCTAGGCTGCTGAGCCGTCACAGCTAAGAGAACTCCACAGAGACACATATTCGGGGAACAGGTACTGAGCTCCAGCTTACAGCTGTGAAAGCAAGTGAAGTTTTACTTCCCTGTCTTATCTCGGGCTGCTATAACAAAATATCAAATGGGGCACCCGAGGCTCAGTCGGTTAAGCATCTGACTTCAGCTTAGGTTATGATCACACAGTTCATGTGTTCGAGCCCCACCTCGGGCTCTGTGCTTACAGCTCAGAGCCTGAAGCCTGCCTTGGAATCTGTGTCTCCCTCTGTCTCTCTGCCCCTCCCCCACTCACACTGTGTGTGTGTGTGTGTGTGTGTGTGTGTGTGTGTTAAATAAACATTAAAAAAAATTTAACATCATAAACTAGGTGATTGAAACAACAGATCTATTACAGAGGCTAGGAAATCCAAGATCAACATGCCAACAGATTCACTTCTTGGACTTCCTGGCTTGTAGATGGCCGCCATCTTACTGTGAGCTCCCATGGCCTTTCCTTGGTGCCTTTCTGTGAAGACAAGGATCTCTCCTGCCTCTTCCTCTTCTTATAAGGACACAAAATCCCTATTAGGTAGAAACACAGGCACTATTCCCATCATGGGGGTACCACGTTTACGACCTCATTTAAACCTAATCACCTTCCAAAGGTTTCACCTCCTAAAACCATCGTATTAGAGGTTTGAGCTTCAACAGATGAATTTTGGAGGGATCCAAACATTCAGCCCATAACACTCCCTGAGTAAACTTTTTAAAACATCTCTTCATTCAGGTTCTGAAAATGGAATTCTTGCCTTCTCAAAGAAGCCCTCTCTACCGCCCACTGGGTCTAAGCTCTATTTTCTGAAATCTTAGCATTTGTGTCTCAGTCTACAAATTTACATCTGTCCTTTTGTTAAATAAATGCCCTTCTGTCTCTTTCATCTGTGGGTGTGGGCTCCCCTATCAAGAATTCCAGTCTGTGCAGCAGAGTAAGAAAAAAGGAGGCGGGGAGGGGGAGAAGGGGAGACAAAAACGAACCTTTGGTTTCCTTCCTTCTGCCCACAGCACTCTGCCCCCTGGCAGGATCATCTATTATGGATAAGGCAGAGACGATGGAGCGCTAGTGTCTCTGAGGAAGAGAAAGGGCCACAGAAATGGCTATTTCACTGATTCCTGGTCCTGAGGCTCCTCAGACACCATGATGCTAAGGCACTCACTGTGCTTAGGGATGGAAAAAAATCTGCCCCTGGACAATCTCAAAGTCAGAGTATCTGAAAAATATCTGGGACTTTATCCTCACCTCCCTCTTTTCCACATAACCAACTCCCAAATGGCAAAAGCCAAGAGATTCCTTACCAACTGCTTCCACCCTCTGTGTTTTTTAAAGTACTTTCTTTTTTTATTCTTTACTTATAACACATTTAGAAAAGTATAGAAAGCAATGAATTTTTACAGTGAATACATCCGTGTAACCACCACTCAGACAAGAAAATAGAACATTCCCTGGCCCTCAGAGGCCCCAACCGGACACTAAGTCCCCCTTCCCATCCCAAGGTAACTGCTATCTTAACTTGTAAAACCACAAACTAGTTTTCCCATACTTGAACTTGATATAAATTGTGTAGGTGCTCTCCAGTGTCTCACTTCTTTCACTCAACTATATGTGAGATCCAGCCATGCTGTTACACGGATGTATCAGTACATTTTCACTGCTGTACTATATTCTACTCTATGAATACAACACAATTATCCACTCCTCTACCGTTAAATATGGCATTGTCTCTGTTATTTGGTATCACACAGATTGTAACTGTGAATATTTTTATATATGCCTTTGGGGGTATCTATGTTTGTGTATATGTTGGGTCTCTATTCAGGTGTGGAATTGGTGAGTCATGGAGCATGCAGATGTTCAGTTTTGTAGCTGTAAGAGAGGATTTAAAAGTGGGTAGGTGAGCATTCCTTTGGTTCCACATCATTGCCAACCTTTACTTTTATCATGCTTTGAAATTTTAACCATTCTGGTGAGTATGCACATTAAAATGGTTTTTATTTGCATGTCCCTGAGGAATAAAGTCTATTGGCCATTTGGATATCATCTTGAAGTGCCTGTTCAAGTGTTTTGTCTCCTCTTCTAGTAGACCATCTGTCTTATTTATGCAGTAGGAGTAGGGGCTTTTTATGTATTTTGAAGATGAGTCCTTTGTTGAATAATACATGCACACGGATGGATAGATAAAGAGCACATAAATATCTTCTCCCATTGTGTGACTAGCCTTTCAACTTGAATTGGTGTCCTTTGATGAAAGATCTTAATTTTCATGTACTCCAAATTATCACATTCCTTTATGGCTGGTGCTTTTTGTCTCTTGCCTAGAAATCTTTGCCTACCCAAAGTTGTGAATGTATTTTCCTTTATTATCATCTAAGGGCTTTCCTGTTTTACCTTTCACCATTAGATTTATGATCCATCTGGAATTGAGTTTTTATTTAGTGCAAGATAAGAAGCAAGATGTTTTATATCCATGTGGATATCCAATTAACCTAGCACCATTTACTGAAAGAACAAACCTTTTCCTACTAGAGTGCAGCAGCATTACCTCTGTCATCTACAATGCATGTGTGGGTATGTCTCTGGACTCCATGCTATTCCAAGGTCTAGTTATCTGTCCTTGCATCAATACCACAATGTTTTGGGTATTATACCTTTGAAACAAGCCTTAATCCTGGCAATGTTAAGTCCTCTGGGTTTGTTCTTTTTCAAGACTACGTTGGCCATTCTTGGCTTTGTGCATTTCCAGATAAATTTTAGAATCAGTTAGTCAGTTTTTACAAACCAAGAAAATCTACTTGGATTTTAAATGGGATTACATGTATCAACTTGGGACAAATTACATCTCTGCAATGTTGAATCTTCCAGTGTATGAACACTGTATAAACTGTCCATTTAATTTGGTTTTTAAAAATATCTCTCAATTTTCTAGAATATCTTTGGTCAAATGTACTCCCATATAGCTGATGATTTTATTCTTTAATCATTTTTAGTTTCTGGTTATTGTCACTCTAATATATAAATTAAGTTGATTTTTGCATACTGAGCTCATATCCAGTGACTTTGTTAAATTTCATTTGTTAATTCTAGGTGAGGAACTATAGGTCGTTTTGAATAATCTTTGTACATAATCATGATGCCTATAAATGTCAACTTTATTCTTTCCTTCAAATCTTTATACTTTTTATTTCTTTTCCTGAACTTGTACCTGCTAGGACTTACAGTAGCATGCTGAAAAGAAATGATTACAACTGACCTCCTTGTCTCAGTCCCAGCTTCAAGGCTTTCAATATTTTTGCCATTAAATATGATGTTTGCTCTATTTTTAAAGAGATTATCATTCATCGATATCTGCAGTTTGCTGAAATCCAAGTTTGCTAAGAGGTTTTTTTTTAAATAAATGGGTACAAACTTTAACAAATGCTTTTTCTATATTACGAACATATGATTTTTCTCTTCAACCTGTTAGCATATCAAATAACACTGATTCTTAAATATTAAACCAAATTTTCATTTCTAGAATTAATCCAACTTGGTACTTTGTCTTAACCTTTGAATGCATTGTTGAACCTATTTTGCCAACATTTTCTTTAGTTTGTATCTATCCTTATGAAAGAGATTGACCTAGGCAGTTTTCTTTCTTATAATGACCTTGTCAGGTTTGGGGATCAAGGTTATATTCATAAAATGAGTTTGGAAGTGTTTGCCTCTTTTCCCATTCACTAGAGGAATTGGCATAATATTCGTTTAAATATTTGGTAGCGTTCACTAATGAAGATATCTGAGCTTGGGGATTACCTTATAGAAAGGATTTATGTACAGATTCAATTTCCTCAAGACCCAAATATGGCAAATTTTGGTAAATGTTCCATGTGCACTTACAAAGAAGGCATATTCCGCAATTAGGGGTATAATGATCTCTACATGTCAGTTAGGTTATATTGGTTGATAGCATTTAAATAAAGTCTTCTATAGCCAAGCAGATTTTCTTTGTCATATTCTGCTCTCCGTTACTAAAAGAGCACGCTAAAAAGCCTAACTCTAATTGTAAATTTGTCTATTTCTCTTTACAATTATGTCAAAATCTGTTTCATATATTTTGTAATTAGATGCAAATAAATTTGGGATTTCTGGTATCTCTTTGGTTGATTGTCCCTCTTTGTATCTAGTCATGTTTTCTGCCTTAACGTCCACTTGGTTTTATTTGCTATATCACCTTATTTGCATGGAATATCATTTTTCCACTCATTTACAATCAGTCTTCTTGTGTCCCTAATATTTAAGGCATTTTTGTAAGCAGCATTTAGTTGGATTCTGCTAGGTGCTTTTAAAATTAAATTTCAGTGTGCCTGGGTGGCTCAATCACTTGAGCATCTGACTTTTGATTTTGGCTCAGGTCATGATCCCAGGGTGGTGAGATCAAGCCCCGCATTGGGCTCCATACTGAGCATGGAGCCTTCTTGAGGTTCTCGCTTTCTCCCCCCCACTCTATCCCTCTCCCCGACTTGTGCTCTCTCGAAAGAAAGAAAGAAAGAAAAAGAGAGAGGATGAAAAGAAAGAAAAGAGAGAAATTTCACAATTTCAGAGTTTTAACTGAAATATTTAACCCATTTTTATTTAATGCAATTACTGATATATCTGGATTTAAATCTACATTCTATACATTTTCTATTTTTCCTATAGTTAAATTTTTAAAATATTCCCTTCTCCTCTATTATCTTGTTAATTATATTTTACTATTATTTTAAGGATTATCATGTAAATAACATCCTTCACTTATTGTTGATTAATACTTTTCCCATTCTTCAGAAAATAAAATGACTTTAAAACACTTCAGTCCCATTTATGCCCCCCAATTTTGTACTATTGCTTGTTGTGTATTTTGATGTTACATGTACTTAAATCCCATGAGACATTATTATTGCTTTTTACTGTCAATATTCCTTTAGATTTTCTCACGTTTGCCTTATCCATTGTTCTTCATTCCCTCCTGCATTTCCATGCTTCTAACTGGAATCATAAATGTCTCCTCTTGAAGAACTCCTTTTAGTATATTTTAGGATGTACCTGCTGACAATAAATTCAGTCTTTGTTTCTGGAGATGATTTGTTTCATTTTTAACTCCAAGGAAAATCTGGGTATAAAATTCTACTTTGGCATTCATTTTTCTCCAACAGTTTAAAGATGTATTTTATTGTCTTCGGGATTCTATCATTTCAGCTGAGAACTCAGTCGTTAGTCTTCCTGTTGCTTCTTTGATGGTAATATGTCTTTTTTCTCAGGCTGCTTTTAAATTTTCTTTTTGTCTGGTATTCAGAAGTATTACTGGCATGTGTTTGTGTTTTTCTTTACATGTATCCTGTTCGGGGTTTATAGCACTTCTTTAGTCTATGGTTTGTTTGGTACTCTTCATTAGTTTTGGAAAATTCTCTGTTAATATATCTTGAAATAGAGCTTCTTCCATTATCTTTCTGGGATTCCAATGACATGTGTGTTAGACCTTTTCATTATATTTCACATATCTTTTGTGGACATTTTCTTTATTTTTCATCCTTTTTTTTCTCTTCCTGTTTTAGGCAGGATATTTTTTACTGGCCTATCTTCTAAATCACTAATCTCTCTTTGGCAGTGTCTAAGCCACTGTTAAATCCCCCTGCTTATGCTTGGTATCACTGATTCTATTTCAGTTCTAGAATTTGTTTGATTTTTTATGTAAATAGATTCTAATTCTCTGGTGAAATTCTCAATCTTGTTATTTACTTTCTTGAACCTATTAATACTGACATGAAAGCCCCTGTCTAATCATTGCAATATCCGTATCACCTGTGTGTCTGTTTTGACTGTCTATTTCTTCTCTTGATTTTGCCTCTTGTTATACTTGGTATTTCTTTAACTGAATGATGGAGAGATAGATATAGATATAGATGATATAGATATAGATACAAATAAATTTATAAGTATGTATATGTAATTAAAACTACAAAAGGATCTAGATAATGTTACATGATTTTCTGATTTTCTTTAGTTTGTGACAGGCAACTAGGTCAGGAACAGATCATCTTAGTCCAATCAGGAAGTGAGTTGATTTGAGGCTTAGTTTCAGTCTTTATAAATTTGGTCTATTTCTGGTCAGCTAGTTTGAGGTTGGGTTTCAGTCTATAAAGTTGGCCTATTTTTATCAAGCCATTTCTCCTAGGATATAGTCCTTCAGGGTTCCTGACTAAAGAGGGAGGGTATTTATAAGCATGGGGTGTTTCCAGGACCTCTCCACCCTTGTATGCCCTGAACTCTCATTTTTATCTCCTTAGCATAATAAGACTGTTTACAGCTCTGCTCAACCTCTCAGCCTGTGCGGCTTATGAATCAACAATTCTTTTTTTGGAGAGGGGGTCTCAGAAACTAAACAGTAACATATGAAAAATTAAGTTTGAGAGGCGCCTGGGTAGCTAAGTCGGTTAAGCGTCCGACTTCGGCTCAGGTCATGATCTCACGGTCTGTGAGTTCAAATCCATGTTGTGCTCTGTGCTGACAGCTCAGAGCCTGGAGCCTGGAGCCTGCTTTGGATTTTGTGTCTCCCTCTCCCTCTGCCCCTTCCCCACTCGCACTCTGTTTCTCTCTCTCAAAAAATAAATAAACATCAAAAAAATTTTTTTAATTAAGTTTGAGATGGAACTGACCTTTTCAGATTTAGTCTTCAGGTCACTTTCCAACATACACACCAGAAACCCTGAACTAGGATGGAGAACTTATCAAAAAAACAAAAACAGAAACAAACGTAATACCAAAACTCTGAAGCAAAGAAAAGTAAAACAAGAAAAGAAAAGGCTCAAAAGTGTTGGAAAAGGCAGTGGCAATGAATTCAGGAGATACAAAGATGATTGAGAGCAGGATCCTATCCAGTGAGTGTTTTTCCACTCCTCAGGGAGAAGGAATTCAAATACATTCTCATAATCTGAAGAGCAGGAAAACCTGAGGAAGCTGGAGCCTCGTCACTGGGAAGGCAAGCAGGAAGATGGTTACTTCTGGCCACCGTTGGCAGGGAAGCCTCCATGTAGGTGACAGCATCTATCTGCGCCAGTCCCTGGAAATGGGGAGGATTTGGGGAGAGGGAAATAGCTGAGCACTGGTGTGGGGGTACAGAGCATGGCTCAGTCAGGGACAGGCTCTGGAGTGCATGGAGGCAGCTGCTGAAACCAAGTTATTTCCTCCATCTCCGAACCTACCTCCACTAATGTATATGGCTTGGGGAGTACACTAAGATGCAATGTCCCAGAACCAGTTTCTGTCTGTTTACTGCCAGAACCCACTGCTTGTGGGGCAATATGGATATAGAAAAGAGGGATACTGCAAAGGGACAAGAAATGGCTGTTGGATCGATGTGTTAGGGAATAGTGGGAGGGAAGACAGGCTGAATTCAGGTTGTGGAGGGCCATGAATGTCAAATTAAAAATATCAAATTAGGGGCACCTGGGTGGGTCAGTTTGTTAAGTGTCTGACTCTTGGTTTCGGCCCAGGTCATAATCTCATGGTTCTGTGAGTTTAAGCCTCATGTCAGGCTCTATGCTGGCGGTGTGGGGCCTGCTTGGGATTCTCTCTCCCTCTCTCTCTGCCCCTTCCCCACTTGCGTTGTCTCTCTCTCTCAAATAAATAAATAAACTTTTAAAAAAAGAATATTAAAATATGGGGCACCTGGGTGGCTCAGTCAATTGAGTGTCCAACTCTTGATTTCAGCTCAGGTCATGATCTCATAGTCATAGGATTGAGCCTCATGTGGGGCTCTGAGCTGACAGTGTGGAGCCTGCTTGAGATTCTCTCTCTCCCTCTCTCTCTGCCCCCCCTCCAGCCCCACTCATGGAGATGCTCATGCTCTCTCTCTCTCTCTCTCTCTCTCTCTCAAAATAAGTAAATAAACATTAAAAAAAAGAATATCAAATTACTTAGGCCTTTGCCCACAGAAACCAAAGCAAAGCTCTTCTAACCAGACCATGTTTCTGCTCTCAACTCAGCACAGCACAGTTCTCTCATGGGCACCATGTGCCAAGGCCACAAAAGGTGTGGAGTCAGCAACAGCACGCAAAGCAGATGGTAGGCAAAATTTAAAACACAAAGTCCAGCAGTGGGGGCACACTCTCAAGTTCTCCCCCCTAACACCATGGCAAAGACACTAAGAAAAGAAAGAAAGAAAGAAGAGAGGAAGGAAGGAAGGAAGGAAAAAAGGAAGGAAGGAAGGAAGGAAGGAAGGAAAGGAAAAGGGAAAGGAAAAGAAAAAGAAAAAGGAAAAAGAAAAAGAAAAAGAAAAAGAAAACGAAAAAGCTGCATTAGATAGAATTATCTGTGAGGCTAGACTGAAGATAACGAGGAGACTTCAAACAGCATGTTTTATTACTCACAAAATGCAGCCGTTGCTGGCTCAGGGCATGTCAGGGTGCCTCTATTCACCCCGTGTAGCACCCCCAGTGTGTGTGGTCAGGCAAAGTAGAACTCTAGATCCCCACAGCAGAGGACCCACTTCACCACCAGCCGTGGTGCCTGTGTCCCGGTCCCCACCACTGAGGCAGCTCCGACCACTCCTGCCCTCCACCCCAGCCCTGTGTCCTCCCAGAATGAAGACAGACCTAGAAGCAGCCCTCTCAGGGCGGTGTTGTGAGTCTGCTGAATCATTGTTCCCCAACTGCTTTCACCCCCAATTATAACAGATGTCATACAAGATCAAAACTGCCAGTCTGTCTTTCTAGATTAGGAATAACTGGCAGACATGTTCTAATACCTCCCTGGGTATTTGGTCCACATCTGAAACTCAAAATACACTGGTTGCATTTCTCAGTTCGCTTGAAAGCCTTGTAGCTTGACCGCAGGTCTGCTGATCACCGGGACTCATTACTATGGTAGTGATTATGGATACACCAAATCCTGACTCCAAAGGCCAGAACCGAGCCCTGGCATCCCAGGCTCTGCATAAGCTGGCCTGGCTCAGCCCCTTCTCCAAGCCTCCGACCTCCTCTCTACTTCCCCACCCACCAACACTCACATCTTCTTTCCGTACTTGGCTACACCCTACCTCCGTCCTGGGGCCACCCCCTGACCACATCAGTCTGACTCCCACAAGGGAAGGACCCAGTCAGGAAACCCAAAGCCAATGATAATACAAGAAAGAGAAGCAGCCGCAGATGCCTCCCTTTCCCTGAGTGGGCCAAGCACCGTGCTAAATGCTTTCCAAATATAATTGCATGTAAGGCTTGCAAACACCCTCTGGAAAAGACATTATTATCCCCATTTCATACGTGTAGAAAATGAAACTCAGAGAGATTGGAAGCATGTCTATGGAATCCAAAGCCTTGCTTTAAACCATTGTGCTGCACTAAGCAGCCCAAGGAGCGTTCACAAAGGGCACCTCCGGAGCCTGAGGGAGAGGTGGGAACAGGTTGCTGGCACCCAACAGGCAGCAGTAAGTGCCGCTGGAATGGATGCGTGAGTTAACACCGGAACCGACTGTTGAAGAAGAGGGTGACCCAGCCAGGAAAAGGTGCAGGGGGTGGGGTGACGAAGGAAGGCAGGAGCAAAGGCGAGCAAGCATGAAGCGGCCAGGAATGTGAGGAACCACGACAGCTGGCTCGCTGAAGCATAAAACAGGACACAGGGAACGGGAAAGGACAAGACTGGGCAGAGGGACCCTGCCAGGTCACTGAAGGCACACGGGCCTCCAGGTGTTGATGATGACCAGGAACGGAGGGAGCGGCCGGCTGGGCCCTGCAGCTCTAACTCAGGGTGCCCAACACCGAGCCCACCAGCTCTCCCGTGCAACCCGCTCTTCCTCTGAGACCCACAGGCTCCAGGACAGCCCAGCTCCCTATCAGTGGCCCCCCAGGTCCTGCCTTCCTCTTCATCCCCTGCCCGCACAGTGGTAAGTGGGGCCCAACTGGGATGCAGCAGTGAAGAAAACAGGCACAATCTACTGCTTTCCTGGAGACGTCCCAAGGATGTCCCTCTCTCTGTCACCCTCTCAAGGGGAAGCAGTGTGTTCCCTAGCCCACTCTCCTGGCCCAGTGCACCCCTGCCCCTGCCCCAGGGTGGAAGGTGGGCAGTCCTCTGGCCACCCACTGCTTTTTCATCTTCAAGGCTGAAGCCACGTGGCCCCGCCCTCCCTCCTCACCTGCCCTCAGGACCCTGGCATCAGCTCACAATCTTCCCTCCATCCCCATGTCTGCCACCATCTCAGAAGGACCCCCGCCTCAATGGCCTAGCACCCCATGTCTCAGCCACCACGATGACACTGGGTCCTGTCTAACAGCCACAGAAATTCACATCCAGAAAGTTGACAAATTCGCATTCACACACCCCCGAGAGAGTGTCCTAGAGGCGGGAGGCTCTGCCACTGGTCATGGTCACAGGGACCTCAAGGCTTCGTCGTCTCACCGGCATCCAGACCCGAGGGAGCCTCTGAGGATGCACGGCATCGCCACTGAAGACACGCGGCATCACCTGCCACCCTGCACCCCCCCTCCTGGGCAGGGTGGACACAGGAAACGGAGAGCCCACTCCCCTCCTCCATGGGTGGGAAGCTGCCATCTCTGCACATTCATTGGGTTCTCGGGCACCTCGTGGGAAGGGCCGACAGCACTGAGCTCTGGTCCTTGGCACAGGGCAGTCAGCCTCCCAAACAACTGTTTGCTACTTCCTTACACTCACACCCCCTGCACCTGGCCCAGGCACAGGCCTTAACTGTTGGATTTACACTGAGGGGAAAGCAACAGTTCTGCAGATTCCAAAAGTGTGATAGTATGAATGAAGGTGAGCCACAGCCCCATTCTCTGAAGACCCCCAAGCCAGGAGGGAAAAGACAGATTACTCCACACCCCCATTATCCAGAAGCCGTGGAGACAGAACTGTGGCCTGGGAAGGCCTAGGTCCCTCCAGCCTCCCTTGCACACACCCACTGTTACCCACCAGTGTCCCTGACTGTCCTCCCACAGGCCACACTTAGGACCACCAGGCTCAGCAGAACCCACAGAAGCAAGGGATGGGTTCTGGCCACATGTAACATAGACTACGCAGTCACATCACTTCCCACCGGATACCTGGAGATGCATATGCCCACTGGCACTAAAAAGTATGACATCCCAGAACCGCACAGTTGGAAACAAGCCTGTGTTCTCAGGAAGCATGGCTGCAGGTAAGAAAGATCGTGGGCTCTCCTCATAAACATTACAAAACAATTGCTCTCCCATGAGAGCTGGGAGCAAGGACCACTGGGGTCGGGTCCTGTGTTCACATTTTGCAGATGAAGACACCTGAGGCTGAGAGAGAGCCACACAGATCACCTACCACACGATGTCACTTGCTATTTTGTTTTATTTATTATCTCTCTCTCCACATCTCTCCCACTAGATTGTAAGCTCCAGGAAGGTCAGGAGCTTTGCCTGTTTTGTTTGCTGGTGTTTCTACAGCACCTAAAACAGAGCCTGGCACATAGCAGGCACTCAATAAAAATGTGTTGAGTGAATGGATAAATGACTAACACAGCTAACTAGCCACAGTCACGAGCGATGTGCGTGAGGACATCACACCACTTCTCAACACACTGACAGTTATTGATTCCAAAAGGATTAACAGTAGCCTCACCTAAAAACACCCTAAAAGGAACCATGCTGCAGGATGGCGGGGTGTCAGGGTGGGGGAGTGGGCCTTATCGGGTCAGTCCTCAATGCACTGATTATTCTGAACCTTGTATAAACTGATTGGAAACACTAATGGTACCCAAGACCCCTCAATCAACAATGACTGATCAATATGACCAAAACATGCTGTGGAATATGCAGACAGCTCTATGAATCCCAAGAGCTGATCTTCTCCCCGTCAGAGGGGTTTTCAGCCCCAGTGACCCATGCAGTAGAATCAGGGCAATGGCATGTGTGCTGGTGAACAATGGAAGTGTGGCAGAGCCCTCCCCGAGGAGCGCCCACCCTCTCCCCTGCAAGAAGGGAGAAGTAAAGCCTGGTCCCAGGAGTGCTGGGGGCAAAACCTCTCTTTGCCCCCTCACAGATTCCTCTTTCTTTGGCAAACTCTAGTCCCAGATGAACACTGCCCAGAATAATGAAATTTAAACTGTTTAGACTCTGCAGAACTGTGTACGCTAATTTAATGGGGCTTCCATGTTCTGCTTCAGGGACCAGGCAGGCGAAGGAACTTTGGTAAAATGAAAGCAATGGCTCTCCAAGCGTGCGGGGGAAGAAAAGAGGCTTAAAGACACCAGAGCCCTGAGACACAAAGAACTCTTGGCTGGTGCGGGCCCCTCCTCTCTCTTCCCGCTCCTCAGCCTAGGATTAGCCCTTGTCTTCCTCACAGCTGCCTCCTGCCACTTCGGGGCCTGGTAGGTCATAGCATGGTGGGGAGCAGGGGGGAGGCTCGCCAAGGAGGAGACAGGGGACACACACCAAATCGGAAACCAAAACCATATTTCCCAAAGTTGGGGTGATGACAGACGTGGTGGAGAGTCTGCCTGGCTGAGCACTGCTAGTGTTCACTGGGAGAGTGCAAATGAGGGGGCTCTGTGCAGGCCGGGCGCAGGGCAGCAACTAATGAGGCACGTGTGTCAGCACCGACAGGTTTTGGGCTTTCTTCAAAGTCCTCCCTCCCTGCTGACATCAGGCCAGGACTTAACCAAAGCCCTGTTCACAGACACTAATGTTACAAGCAAAATGCAAAATCTCAGGATGTCCCAGAGGCTTAACCCCACATCTCCTCAGAGGGGCCTCCACATTCATCTACAAGGGAACCTAGCAGGAGCTTCTGCACACTGGGTGAATGAGAGAACCAAGAGGCTCAGAGTCAGGTTGACATATCAGAGGGAGAGGACTTTGGTCACAGGAGGCAGAATCTGGAATACATGACCAAGGACATGGGCAGAGACCAGGAAACACAGAGGGAGGGAGAGAGAGAGAGACTGACTTCTCAGGGAGGTGACTAAGGGACATTGTCCTAAACATCTTGACACAAACCAAAATGTCTAATGAAACTGAAACCAGGTGGGTCACAATTTCCTGCATAAGCAGACTCCCCAGCTTACATGGCATTCAAAAGTTCTCCGTCCGGAACTCTGAATGCATTTTTCATAGAAATAAAGCGATACCCATGGTGAGGATATCAGGCCAGCCTGTCACCATCATGGCCTTCTTGGCAACAGGGCCCATGCTGTATTCCTCTTTGCTTTCCAAGTGCACTGCAGAGAACCTGACAAAAAGCAAAAACTCACATGGATGGAGGGTGAGTGAAAGGCTTCTGCGAACGTCAGGCAGGATTTCACATCTCACTTCTTTGTGTTTTCCTAGAGAAGAGCTGATGTCCTTGGTTGTTGTTTTTTTAATGTTTATTTATTTTTGAGAGAGAAAGAGAGACAGAGTATGAGCTGGGGAGGGGAGAGGGAGAGAGAGAGAGAGGGAGACAGAATCTGAAGCAGGCTCCAGGCTCTGAGCTCAATGCAGGGCTGGAACTCACAAACCATCAGATCGCAACCTGAACCAAAGTCAGATGCTTAACCAATTGAGCCACCCAGGAGCCCCTCCTCAGTTTTTAAAGACTCAAAGAATCACACCGAATTCCTATTTAGGCCCTTGACCTGATTTATGTACTATAATATCCTAAGGAAAGTAGGGATTCCTAATAACCCCACAGAATAGAAAGAGAGCTAAAAGGTAGGCCCTGCTTGTGAATTCCAGGCCCAGCCCCAGCTTGGGAGCCTCATTTAGTCAAGTACAAATGGGACGGTGCATGAAGCCCTGATGAAGGCGTCCTCCACTGGGAGCCACCTTGAGGTGTAATCCCTGGACACTAAGCTCTCCCCCCAGTAAAAAGAAGGCAAAGCCCACTGAAAAACCAGATGTTTAACATTCTAGACCCTGAACTTCTTAAGCATGTACCCTCCTCCCATTGTTCCCATAAACCCCTTCTCATTCATGTCAAATCGGTGTCTTCTCTGACTCGCCAGAGGAAGAAAATCCCAGCCATATGGCCGCATATCCCTCCGCCGCCGCCCCCCCCACCCCCGACTTCATCTGCGCGATGATCAAAGTGCATTCTTCATGCTCTGAGGTCCTCCAGTACAGCTTGCTGCTTCATTGACTTATGGTCTTTTGCCAACTGATAGAACTTCTGATGATCTGCGCTCATTGGGTTTGCAAAATGGTTCCCATGCAGCTCTGTCACAGGTGCGGTCCCTTTGCAAAACCATGGAATGAGGGTACAGAGTGAGCGCTGGGTGACACCACAGCTCAGGGCAATGAGGCTGCAGGGGGTCCCTAGGGCTTCACCTCACATTCCTTCCCATCAGGGCCTCTGAAGGGTTAAGAATAAAAGAACTGTCAAATACCTACAAACAATGATTTTTAAATGAATGGTCCTTTCTCTGGACAGTGTTTGAAGAGGTTCTTAGACTCTAAAGTTCAAAGACACAAATAACAAACTCTTCTGACAAAGGGTAATTTGCCTAATAAGTACAAACTCCCTGACAGTCCTGCTAAGGAGAGTGCCAGGTAATTCTCTGCCAAAAAGCAATCCTACTTCTAGGTATTTATCCAAGAAAAATGAAAACGTATGTTCCCACAAAATCCCCACACAAACCTTTATAGCAGAAAAGGCGGTAGGACATAGTGGCTAAGAGATTAGCCTCCAGATCAAATGTTTACAGCAGCCTTATTTGTAATCACCAAAAACAAGAAGTAACAGTGAATGAATGACATGAATGAATGAACAACTGGTACAACCATATAATGGAATACCACTCAGCATTAAAAAGGAACAATGCGCACAACACCCTAGATGGAGCTCAAGGGCATCATGAAGGGTGGAAGAAGCCAGTCTCTGAAGGTTACAGTCTACACAATTCTTTATACAGTTTTCTGGAAAAAACAAAACCACAGGGAGAGAGAATAGATCTGTGGCTGCCAGAGGTTAGGGGTGAGGGGAACGTCTGGTTACAAAGGGATAGCCCTACGGAATTCTTCAGGTTGGTTCCACAGTGTCGCGGTTAGCACATCTGCTTTACGGAATTCTTCAGGTTGCTGCAATTCTTCTGTATCCGCGGTAGTTACAGGAACCTATGTATGTGGTCAAGTTCCTAGGGTTGCACACCAAAGCTAAAAGTGAGTTTTACTGTATATAAATGTCTTTTTAAGAAGTTCACAAATCCTGGACGCGCCTCCCATGTAACAATGGAGTCTTGAACGTTGGCCAGCCTTGCTGACTTGTTCTAACGAGCAGAGTACCAGTGAGAGGGACAGAAGAGGTGAGACAGCACTCTCCTGGCCTCCGTCTGGAGCCCTGAGCTGCCATGGAAGAAGTCCAGCTACCCAGAAACCACCATACTAGAGACTGGTGGAGAGACCAGAGAGATAACAGGAGATGCCTGAGGAACCCACACTTCTCTGCATCTGCGCAGTCTAGAGGGCAGCCTTGCAACTGGAGAAGCCATGATCTGGCAGCAATCTCATGAGACACACCAGAGCCAGAACCACCCGCCAAGATGCTCCCAAATTCCTGGCCCCAGGAAACCATGAGAGAAATGTGAATGTTTTAAGCAGCTATGCTTCAGAGGGATTTGTTCACAGCCATGGGTAACTAATAAGGGCACATTTTTTGAGCAACTGCCGTGTGACAGACACTTGCTCATACATTGTCTTGCCTATTTTTCCTTCATTTCATCATTTCCTGGGTACTTTCTATATGCCAGGGACTATACAAGGAATGGGGCAAGAAGTGCCAAGAGCCAAGAGAATCACCAGAATGTGAGGGCTGAGAAATGGGGGTCCAGAGCCAGAGAAAGGTTCTTGGTTTGGGCAGCTTGCCAGACGGTACGTCCCTCACAGAGGCAGTGCTAACAAGATCTGATCTAGATGCAGTGCGTGTTCAGCATCTCTGGGACAACTCAAGGGAGCTGTCTAGGGGCAGCTGATAGTTGGCCTCAGGACCGGAGAGAGCAATGGACTAGACATAAGAACAAAGGGGTTATCAGAGAGCCCTGGAAGCCACCCTTGTCTTGGGACAAGGCCCCAAAGAAGGCCAACACTCAAAGGGCAGGAGGGCACAGTGGACTGAGAAGGAAGATTGGGAGGGTGAATCTGTCACTATTGAACTTGGACTAGCATTCCTCAGAGGGCATGACCAGAACCAGCAAGTGGTACTAAGGGATTAAACAAAATAAAGATGGAAAATCATCCCCTGCATTAAAGACAAGCACCTTAGCAGGGAATTTCACTGGAGTGGTGGGGAACAGGAGAGAGAATGGAACAGGAAGGAAAGTGAGTTAAGACAGCAGAGCTCAGACAAGGTCTAAGACACCTGAGGGTGAAGGCAGACTCCAGATCTGGGGACCAGGGAAGAATGTTTTCTGGATGAAAAAAAAGGTCCAGCCCATCTACACACTAACAGAACCATCCCGGAGGGAAGTCGGGGCTGAAGGTACAAGATGGGGCAGGGGCTGCTTTGTCTGTGAAGTTACACGTGTGGCAAGGGAGGGACCCAGAAACAGGTGCCCCCCACTCTGGCAGTTGGGGCTAGAGGCCACTAATGTGACCGGGGGCCAAAGACAGCAGGAGACCCCAACCTCTAGGCCTGGGCCAGGCCCATCCTGTGGTTTGTCTCTGACTGTCCTCCTCCCACACATTCTTCCTAGGTGGCTTTTCAGTGACTGCCTGTCCATCCATCTCTTTTCTTCTCCTCCTTGTTTCTTTCCCTTACCTTTTCTTTGTAATCATTCTCGTCACATATTTTCATTTTTCTCTCCTCTTTCCTTCCTTTTCTCTTACTTTTTCCCATTGTGTGGAATGGAAGTAACTTCTGAAATAGTTCTGTGCTCACTGATGATAGCCCAGTGTGCCAGCCCAGCCCACAGTCTACCGCTGTGGGGTCCCACCATCAGGGGCTGTTCTCAGTTGCCCAGAACCAGCCAGACCTGACCCCCACTCCATGTCTCATCCATTCCTCACCTGCATGGAGTGTCCCTCACCTTTCTATTCACTTCCTCAACCATTCCCACTCTCTCCAGGAGGCTTTCTGGACTGTGAGCCCACACAGATTTTTCCCACTTCCGACATCTCTATAGCCCGGCTGCCTATGTCACACGTAGACATGAATCATATGCTGTCCTGTCAGTTGTTACTTCACTCTGTGTTATGTCTGTGACTGATTTCCCCAAGCAATCATAGCCAT
Source organism: Cryptoprocta ferox (assembly GCA_028646485.1). Lineage (NCBI taxonomy): Eukaryota > Metazoa > Chordata > Mammalia > Carnivora > Eupleridae > Cryptoprocta > Cryptoprocta ferox. Next base: position 52,408,199 of record CM053566.1, on the reverse strand, counting down.
AAAGGAGATCATTTTCATGGCCTGGGATCAGTGACCTTGATAGAAAGTTTCCCACTTAACCAAACTCTGCTCCCCAGCTCTCATAAAAATAATCACCACTGGTTACACAGAATATCTATGGACTCAGCTGAAATCTCCCCCTGATGATGTTCACGCCACAAGCTTCCCTGGGTGCCAACCTATGTTCCTCATGCTTATCTCTGACAGACTGAGGCAGAGAGCCCTCGCTGGAGAGACTTGGAGGCTGGAGGAGAGAAGATGTGAGCCAGACAGAGCCCTGCACCCTCTGAGAGGCTTACTAAGCATCCGTCATGAAGCCAACCTGCTTTTAGTTTTCTCATCTTGGAGATGGAGCCCAAATGCCCCATCTCACCCCCTTTCAGGGTTGTGTAAGGATCGGCCAAGCAAACCTATGTCCCAGTGCCTTGTAAACTGCACAGACATGCCGTGGTTCTATTACTGGCCGATTCAGTGATGAATCACTCTCCACAAAAATGCACCCAGTTCTGGGAACAAAAAACCACTCATATCCTTGACTATTGTTCTGGACAGGGAAGCCGAAGCTCTTCTTTCCTGCCCGCAAACACACGGTACAGTTGAACTTGAATGGAAGACCCCCAGAAAGACTGGATAACCTCTCCCACATCCGAGCACTGGCCACTCACACACTAGCCATTCGGGTACTGCCAGGTTCTGCAAAGCCAGGGGGTTGGTGGTTTCTGGAAGCTGTGGTCAGGACCCAGCCGGAGCACTCCTGCAGCCTGAAAGTATGATCTGATTCGGCCTAGAGTAATGCATCCCTGTTAGCCAGGTGTCATCCCCTGAAGTTATACCTACCCAGGACCCCCGAGGCTGGCAAAGGGCTGAGTCTCCCCGTGTGGAAGGAAGGGCCACTGGACTGTGTGGCCACCACTCCGGTGTCCCAGACCCACCTTCCTCTTGGGACGTCCCACTAATCACAGCCACAGTGGCCTCCCTAGCTTCAGGGACGCTGCCCCTCACACCAGCTCACAAGTCTCCTCGCCCTCCTCCCGGGTCAGCATGGGCAAAACAATAAACAAGGCTGTGTGGAAGGCCAGGAATAAGGCAGACAGGGGCATCTGGCCCATGACACGGTACTTCTCCATCGTGCGCTGCAGGCCTCAGATCTGGCCCCAAGGAGGAGACCTCACCACCCCCACGCACTGGGGCCCCAGAGCCCTGGGTTGTGTGCCCGCCCTCCAAACCCAACAGGAGCTGGCACTGACAGGACGGTGAGCCTTCTCTTGCCAACCCCAGGCTTCCTAACTGAGATCCTAGCAGGGACCCAGGGTGGAAGAAGCCAGAAAACAAGGTTTTGCTATACTGAAGGATGGGTTCCACCTCACTCACCCACAGTTTGTGGGGGAAATTGTAACATGCAAATCATGTTCGCAGATTAGGGAATCTCATGAAGGATCTTGAAAGTTAAGCATCTACTCCATTGTTGCAACCATCATGATATAAATATATACTGTACTTTTTCCACCTAACATTCTTTCAAATATTCAAAAATTATCTATTAGGGCTTAGTATGTATCAGGCACTGCCCTAGAAACTCTGAACTAGGAAAAAGTAAAAGTGCACTTTCTGGGGCACGTGGGTGGCTCAGTCAGTTTAGTGTCCAACTCTTGATTTTGGCTGAGCTCATGATCTCACAGTTCATGGGTTTGAGCCCCGCATCAGGCTGCGTGCTGACAGCAGAGCCTGCTTGGGATTCTCTCTTTCTTTCTCTCTCTGCCCCTCCCCTATTCATGCTCTCTTTCTCTCTCTTTCAAAATAAATAAGTAAACTTTAAAAAATGCACTTCCCGCTACTGAAGGGTTATACCTGCTGGGGAGATGGTAACACAGAATGAAATAAGAGCCTGAGTGTCATGGGTGAGGGGCGCATAGAACACAGCCCACATGGGTCTGGCGGAGGGCTGGGAAAGCCTACAGAGGTAACCCTTAGACATAGTCTCATCTCAGGCTGGAGGGCTGAAGAGGCGGTCCAGGTAAAGGCAAGAACTTGAACAACCATCCAAGGCAGCCTATTTGGAGAACGGCAAGCATTTTAACACAGGGTTGGAGGGGCAGGGAGAGAAGGACAATCAGGGATAATGTGGGAATGGCAGACAAGAGGCCAGGTCACAGAGAGCCCTAAGTGTCACTGTGAAGAGCTAGGACTTCACCCTGTAAATACTGGAGAGCCACCAGAGTGAAGGAGGAGGAGGCAAGGAAAGCAGCTGGGGAGTGGGGGAACGGATCAGAGTTATTTTCCAGAGCCAGGAGTCCAAATAAGAGCCAAGACAACTCAGGAATGGAAAGGAGGAGACTGGATGGGTGCAGAGGAATCAAGGCTGACTCACAGTGCTCATGGCATTTCTGACGAATAAGATGCAGAAGAGGGATGTAAGCAGGTCTGGGAGAAGGAAGTCACTCATTCCATTCTTGACATTTCTCATCTTCGTTTCCATATGTACAATTTTATAATTCATGGGGGTTGTCATTGACTGAATATGTCTCCTCAAAATTCATATGTTGCAGCCCTAACTGCCAATGTGATGGCATTTGGAGGTAGAGCCTTTGGGAGGTGATCAGGTTCAGATGAGAGTGGAGCCCCATCATGGGATTAGTACCCTTATAAGAAGAGGAAGTTAAAGATATGAAACCACAAAGAAGAAAGAAAGAAAGAGTGGGAGGGAGGGAGAGAGGGAAGGAGAGAGGGAGGGAGGGAGGAAGGAAGGAAGGAAGGGAGAGAAAGTGACAAAGAAAAGAAGGAAAGGAGCAGAAGGAGGAGGAGACACAAAAGTTTCCTCTCCCTGCCATATAAGAACACTGCAAGAAGATGGCCATCTATCTGCAAGCCAGAAAGGAGGACCTTACCACGAACCAAATCTACTGGCACCTTGATCTTGGACTTCCAGTCTCCAGAACTGTTGAGAAAATAAATGCCTGCTGTTTAAGCCCCCAGTCTATGGTATTGTGTTATAGCAGCCTGTGCTAGGATAGGAGTTATTTTCATAGTTACCCAATTATTCTATGCATAATAAAATATACTTAATATCTCCGTTGTCATTGGACATGGAGTTTGTCTTATCTTTTCATTATTAAAATAACCCTCAAATATCTTTATACATGGGGCACTTTTATATTTTTATTTATTTCTTCAAATCTTGCAAGTGGGCTCACTGGGTCCAAAATAATCATTTTATGATCTGTATGTGTTGCCAAGTCTCTAGAAAGAGGCAGAATTTAAGTGCCTCAGTTTTCTCAAAGCATTAGCAACTAATGAGATATATCTTTGTCTTACTACCATAATGCTGTTATATGCATACAAAGCAACAGTTCTAAGTTTACCGTTGACTTTTATAGTATAGTCATGATTTTGTCCCTCACAATAGGGAGAGGCAATGGGATACATACAAATAATTTACTAAGGGTTGAGTGATCTTCTCTGAATACCACCGGGTGGTACTCCTGGGATTCAAATGTCACTCTCAGCTGTGACACTGGCTGCGTGTCAGACTGGAGCTGGGCCTCACAACTTGGCCTAGCTCTTCACCAACTCTACACTGATTTAGGGACCATCTTTCCAACCGCCTTCTTAAAATGGGGGAATTGCTTCCACCCAAGATAAATTCTTTACCTTTCTACTCTGCAATTAAATACCTAAGAATCCGTGTTAAGGAAATAGACAGAAGTACAAAGATTTTCTTTCTGCAGATATATATAATACAGTATCATCTGTATTTTTATATTGGCAACTACCTAAACATCAAACAAATGCAGGTTCATTTATTCCTGCATTTGTTTGATGAATATTTCTTAAGCACCAAGCCCAGGACTAATAAACATGGAAGAAGACAGAGCCCTTTCCCTCAAAGCACAGGGGAATAATGGACCACAGTACGTGCACATACTAGATTAGCATCCTGTCACTAAAGATGATATGCTTCAAGAGCATTTAATGGCTTGGGGAAGTATTTATAATATTATATTTTTAAATGCATAGATACTAAAATGCTGGTAAGACACAAAAGGTTAATAGTGATTGATTCCTTTTGGGTGGTGAGCAGGGTGGTTTCTATGCCTTCAGTGCTTTTCTGTCGTCTCCGAATTTATACACGTGCTCATACTGTGACGGGAACAGATGTCCTGTTAGTTTGACATGGGCAGACTCCTCGCCTCTTGGCCTTTCTCTCCTTGCATCTAGCTTTGTTCATGGTAACCTCTCCCCGGCAACATCACTCTGATTCCACACACACAGTTCAAGTTCACAGCTAAACAGAATTGCAGGTGTGAAGACGGTTTAGGGTATCAAATGCATACAGATCAATATAGATGACATTGACCTAAGTAGGAAAAACAGACCATATAACTCACCTTTAACAGGAGAAGAAAGCAGCTTTCTACTTCTGCTGCCACAGGGAAGAATGACCAGTTTGTATCTAGGCACTATCTGCAAGTCACAGGTCCCTCCACCTACCAAACCCAGTGGTCATGGTCCTCCTGGCTCATCCATCCTATTTCCACCCTCTTAGACACAGGCAACTGATGAATTGTCCAGACCTATCTCCATCCCCATCTGTGGAGATGTGAAGACCCACCTCTGTAAGGAAAAACCAGGAACAAGTAAAGAATAAATTCTAACAAGTAGAGCTCAGAAATGGGAAAGGTGGCACTTGAAGGGAGGGGAAACTTCTCATTCTCGAACTAGAATATGCTGGCCAGAGGCTTTACAGAAGGAACTTCTGCATGGAAAGAGTTTGAATGAGGCCACTCTTCCTTCCCTCCAGTTCTGAGTGTTATGGTAATTCACCCATTCAACAACCATTTGCTAGACATGTGCTTTGTGCCAGGTACTGTTCTAGGCTCTAGGGCTATATCAGTAAACCAAACAGACCATAACACCAACCAGCCAACCAACCAACCCTGCCTTCATGGGGCAGTGGGCCAACCACTCAAGGGCTTTGGAGTTGACCCTGAAGGACAGGGGGCTGAGGGAGGTCTGAAGCAGAGCAGTGATGTATTCTGACTCTCTCTTTCTTCTTTAATGGGTCACACGGGTCTGTTTCCTAGGTATTCCCTCACATTAAAATCCACTAAAGGGACCCTCCTGAACCATTTTTTCCTATCAATGGTTATGTCCCAAGGCCAGGGGAGAACCTCTACCCTATAGATATCGAGACTTCCTGTAAACCACAGTCATTAGGACAGTGGGGTGTTAGCACAAGAACACACTGCTGGACAATGGAGCACACAGCCCAGAAACACCCCTCCAGGGCTGTGGACACATGTGGGTCAGGGTGGCACCACTCAAGACCATGCTCCGAGCCCCCCACACTCCCTACGAATGGGGTATCATCACCTCTGTCTGCAGTCGGCTGCTCTCCCAGGGAGACCAGCACAAAGCCCCTCGAGCTGCACGCAGCCTGCATGGACAAATCAGAGGACCAGACAGAAGTCCCCTCATAATTATTCACAAGAGTTGGAAGCTAGATTTTTCAGGGTGTAGCACACATAACAATATAAAATTTCATTTAATAAAATTACAATAGGAGAAGGGAAGGAAGCATTGTTTAAGCCACTTGTCTCCACCTCAGCACTACCACACGTGTGTCCATGAGCTGTGAGGGATTTACCTTTGACTCTGGATTAATAATTACCTTGAGGGGAGGACTGGGGAAGGTGAGCTCAAATCATAGAGAAAACAAAACCAGTACCAAAGTGGTATAAACTCCTTCAGTCAAAGCTGTGGCCAGTAGGAGCAGGCAAGGTGAACAGCAGCAGTGCCAGGTGTGACTCCGCCTTAGCCAAAAGGACCCTCCTCCTCATCCTCTCCTCCAAGGACCCATTGCTCAGTCTTGCACCTGCTCTAAACATGTCAGTGTCTGGCCACTCAGGAGCATCTGCCCATCAACTCATCTGCTACGAGGCCCAAGCCGCTCTTGGGATCTGATGTGTCAGGCAGAAGATGGCGTCAGTTATATCTTCTATTCTGAGAACTTCAAAATAATCTTAGGAATGTCCCGTGCCCTCTGGTGAAGACCCGGGTACTTCACTCGCTGTCATAATATCAGTGCATGAAGACGCAGAGTAGCCTAGTCAATAACAACAAAGTCTTCTTCGGGGTTTTTTATTTCCAAGAATGTTAAAAATACTTGACAACGTAGGGTGCCTGGGTGGCTCAGTTGGTTGAGCGCCCAACTCCTGATTTCAGCACAGGTCATGATCTCACAGTTTATGAGTTCAAGCCCCAAGCTGGGCTCAGCGCTGACTGCATGGAGCCTGCTTGGGATTCTATCTCTCTCTCTCTCTCTCTCTCTCTCTGCCCCTCGCCTGCTCTCTCTCTGTCTCAAAATAAATAAATAAACTTAAAAAAATATTTGAAAAAGTGATCAACAAATCCATTTTTCTGTGTCCTTTTTGCCAAATCTAGAAGCATTGTTCGATATCGAATTGCAAGTTGTTTAACATTTTCCCTTTTCTCAATGTGTTCAATAATTTCGAGACTTTTTTCGCTGATATGAAGTTCTAAACATTTTCCCTTGGTGTCTGAAATTTTAATTTCTGGTTACAAATCTAAGTGGTGAAGAGAAAGTATGTTCCCAAGTTGTAAATAGATACAATGTAGATTCCATTTGTTACTACACGGCTCTAAAAATAGATAAACTTCTGGGTATATAATTTTGCTGATGCACGGTAATCTATTTTTTTTTAATGATCCATCTTCCCCCTGCCCAATAGCTAATCCATAATATGGTTTAATCTGTCCACAGAAATCAAAAGCTGCCGCTAAGAGTGCCAACGTATACAATCAACTTACATTTTCATATACATTACAACGTCACCGCCATGCACTGCATTCAGTATGCTCTCTTGAGGCATACTAACGGTGGGGGTAGAGCTGGCTAACTGGGAATCAGGTAAGACCCCGGGTGTGGCCATGAGAGTAAGTCACAGGCTCCAAAAGCCACTGGGAACTGAGAACCTTTATACTGGTGTCATTCATTATAGCCTTAGCAATATCTCAGTTCAGTGATAAAAATTTAGGGGCATCTACTGAAGCTACCTTAACACTTCTTTTACCAAAACTAAGAGTTTGTATAACTGATGCTTGCTGACTTCATCATAGGAACTGACTGAGCCTAGAATAATATCCTGAATATAAAAACATTGATGTCCTACACTTGCTTGTTCTTCCAAGATCCTAAGGAGAACACAAACATCGGGGTATGAAAAGAAATCTCAGCGGAAGCATAACAAAAAAATCTACAGACAATTGGCTATCTCGGCCGTAAGCTCAGGACGCCCGGTGACGCTCAATGAAAGGAACTCTGATCCCAAAGGGAACACTGGAACTCGTAACCTAATTTTTAGCTCTTTTATTTAAAAAGTTCAACATCTGCGAAAGTATAGAAAAGAGTACAATGACCCCCCCTCCTACGCCCATATTTTTGCCCCATCTGTACACTCACCCACCGACTTGCCTCTTGTCCAGGATTATTTTGAAGCAAATTCCAGATACCATATAATTTCACCTATAAATATTTCAGTATGTGTCTCTGAAAAATGCAAACTTTCTTTTAAATCTAACCATAATATTACCACATGTTAATAATTTTAACACCAAATAAATTTATTTTATTTATCATTAATTTAAATTTAATAAATTTTAATATCAAATAGTCACTCAAGTTTACTCAATGATTTCAAATATTTATTTACCATGTGCTTGTTCAAATTAGGACCCAATCAGCCACACATTGCAATCAGCTGTTGATATATCTCTTGAATCTCCTTTCGTCTAAGTTTCCTTTCCATCTTTTTTTCTTTGCAATTTAATTTTTGGAGAAACTATAATGTCCCACAATCTGCATTTTGCTGATTGCACCCCTGCGGTGAGGTTTAACATTCATTGTAACTTAATTTTCCCCATTCTTTCTTACTTAGTTCAGGACAAGATCCAGAAACGCTTCCCAATAAAATAGCTAATAAAGCAAAAATAAAAACAAAACGCAATCTGCTTGTCTCTGTAAAGGAGCAGATGCTGACAAACACAAGATTCTGAAAATGTCCCCCAGAAGTGGAAGCAGCTACACTGATTAAAAAGCTGGGTTAAACGGGGGACATTCCTGAGCCAGCCACCGACCACAGGAGGGGCATCACCTGGAGATGAGGTGGGGAGGTGGCCAGGAGTGGTGACTGGCTCAGGACACAAAAGTTCGCCAGCGTTCAAAGTTTCTTCTTCAGAGAGAAATAAACCCTGGAGGAGAAAGACGGCTGGGGGAGGGGTGCTCAGCGTTGGCTTCAGCATGTTAATCAGTTTTAAATCTGCCACCATTAAGAACTACCATTTCAGAGTCCGTAGGGGGAGGGCGGAGGCAGGCCAGTTGTTTTCCAGAGGGACACAGGTTGGACTCCGAGGACAAAAGGCACAGCCTCACAGAGCTTCAACGCTGGAAGGACTTACCAGAGCACGACCGGTTAAGTCACAGCCCTGTGACAGGCAGCCGCGTGTGAAGGCGACGCAGGCGGCTCCCCTCCCCCACCTGTGCTTCCCCTGCACAGAGAGCGTGTGCTCTGCTGCTGGCTTTCTAATAATGGGACACAGTTGGCTCCGGGCTTTGGAGTAAAAAAAAAAAAAAAAAAAAATGACCTTAAATCTCAGCTCTTTCATTTAAAAGCAGTGTGACCTTAGATAACCTTCTTCGGCTCCCTGTGCCTCAGTTTCCCCACCTGTTCCTTGGGGATACCATTGTCCATCTGCTAGAGTTGTTAGGAAGATAAATGAAGTTATGCAGGAAGGCCTACAGTGTAGCGCCCAGCACATTCCCATTATACGTTAGCTTCCCCCCGCAAAAGATTTCTGCCGGTCCCTTCCACACCACATCCTTGCAGGAAGCCATGACAGCACCTGCAGGGCGTCGGGCTGGGTTCCCGATGCCATCTGTGGCCATGCATGAAGCAAAGCCAACTGACCCATAAAGAGTTCAATCCCATGATCCTGATCTCAATAGCGTGGCTCCAACCAACTGAGCTAATTACGGTAGAGTCAGATTCAGCTCGAGTTGCACAGAGATGCTCTTAGCACTTCATACAACATTCTTCAACAGTTCTGTCCTAAGACGCTCTGTGCCACAACACATTTGCCAACTTTACTAATGATCTCATCTTCTAAAAATCTTAATGTAATGTAGCAAACAGATGTGTCCCTTAAGAGGATTAAGGTGGAAATTCACTGCAGCAATAATACCAGTGGATTTGTGTTCTATAACTAACCCCGATCAATCAACTTAGTGCACACTCCACTATAGCACTGCTCAGCTTCGAGAACAACATGGAAGAACTAGACAGCCAGGTCTTCTCCCTCGAAGAACTGATCTGCAACAGGGGAGACAGTGAGAGCCCCACATACTGAGAGCCTGACCTAAATGACCTCTAATCCATGCCGCTTAGACGGTAGGGTGAACAGGAATCACCAAAGCATGTTGGAAAAAATACACATTATGATTCAACAGGTCTGGGGAGGCTGACGGCAGCCTTCTAAGAGGAGTCTAGGGGATGCCCGGCCCACACTTGAAGGACCAAGGCTCTAATTCTCACTGCAGTCTGTGGTTTTGCAGGTGGAATAGCTGAGACAGTGAGGAGACCACAGAGACAGAGGTTGTGAGAAAAAAGTGAACACGATACAGTCAAGAGATGGAGCTCTGGAAAATGGACAGGCTGCCTGGAAGGAAGACATCCAAGACACAAAAGTGGAGTCAGTAAGAACGGAGGCCTGGTGTTGAATGCCGACTCTGGAACTTCCGACTCGTGTGACCAGGTGGATTCCTTCTGTTCTGGGTCTCTTCTGCCATGGAATGCAACAGTACTAGGACCTGATCCGTGGCCTCGGTGAAATGATGCATATCTAGAATGGTCCTCGCCTTGGGCAAGCGCCTAGAACACGGTCACTATTATCACTCCACTCTGTCTGGTCCACAGAAGGCACCGAAATATTTCCTGAACTAAATTACTAAGTCTTAATTGCCATTTTTATCAGGGAAGCTGGTTATCGCTTATTGTGTAAAAATATCCTACAATTCCACTTTTTTCTATCAAAAGGAAACAAGAATCCGTAGACTTTCATAATCAATCAACCCAAAAAACATTTAAATTTTGAAAGGCCTATGATTTATTAATTCTATTGTATAGTTTTTTTTTCTAAATTAGAAGTCCTATAATTATAATGCTTAAGAACACTGAACCAGAAATAAGCCCCTATTTAAGCAACATTTGAAAACAAAAGCCCAGACAGAATATATAACCACCAAAACGAACATCTCCTCAGTGAGACTACAGCATCTGTTGTGACCTTTCTGTTATCAAACTCATCATTAATTTAATTCTCTTCCCTGGAATGACTAGCGATTTGGGGGAAAAAAACAAAGATAAAGCACAATAAGCACAATATATCATTTTTGTCCCAGACGATGGTTTAGTTAAGTGAACAGCTAACTTCTAAAGAGTCAGCAGACATGAGATAAATTAATAGATCATTAAGTTAGAAAAAGATGCACAGATTCAAGTTTGGGCTGGGAAGGGCCTGAGAGATTATCCAATTCACACGTTCCCAGCACAGAAGACTCTTAGAGGGTGCTGTACAAATTAGAACCCTCCACAGGGTCTCCTAGATGCCAGTTACACAGGTGTGTTCACTTAATGACCACATCCAGCTGCTCACTTATGCCCTGCACACTTTTCTGTGTGTACGATCTACTTCAAGCAGCAGTTTACTCCCTCCAGGTGTTGCAAGTGCGGGAAGGCTGGGTAGACTTGAGGGTGTCTGCATGTTCCACAGTCAGGCTTCTCCGTCCTTTCCATCACACAGAATGCCATCCCACAAGGAACTCCCCATCTTGCCAAGGCCAGGCTCAATGGGACCTGAGAGAAGCATTCCCTGTGTTGCCAGTAGCCTTACTCAGAGCAGGGGTCTAGAGTGACAGCTCGGGAGTTCCCTCCCCATCAGCTAATTCACAGCAGGGATGGTAACTATTTGTTCCCACCTCTGACTATGAAATCTACCTGGCCAGGAATTCTGCCTCAAGGCTCTTACTCATGCCTGTAACATTCACCTGCCCCAGGCCAAAAAGTACCTGGCACACAAAGGTGATTTGGTAAGCTCCCCAAGGTATTGGAATGGAACCCCCACGAGGTGCTGCTTCCGCCCACAGCCAAATTGGTGGTCCAGGGAGCCGAACAGCACTGGGGGCTGAGACACACAGGCCCGGTTTGAATCTCAGCTCTCTAGTCCTAGCAGAGACACTAGGTTACTTACTTGCTCTCTGCCTCAGTTTCCTCATCTGCAAAATAGGGATCGTAAAAGTACCCCCTTCACAGAGGTATGTAGTATTAAATGAGATCATGCACTGACATCCCTAGTTGAGCGTACACCTATATGCCAAGTGATCAAAACTCCTTAGCTCTTTCTATCACAGAGGGACCATCATCCAATATTAAGATTCTCTGCTGGAAATTAATGAGCATTTTTAAACATGAATGTGCACCTAGGCCTATAAATGCATTGAATTCTGCTCTGCAGAACCCTGGCTAATAGAATCAGCCAATCACTCAGCTCTAGACATGAAAAACAATGTCAAACATCTGAATATACTGCAGGGCCTTTAAGCAAAGGACGCAGAGACTAAGCACAGCTGGCGGCCAAAACTAGGAGTCAAGGGGTTCTACGGGATATATCTGCTGGTTCTCTCTGTTCTACAGGCAATACCTCAGAAAGTTCTGTGAGCCAGTATAACTTCAGTGCTGTGGCTTCTAGTTGGGGGATGGGAGGGGGGGAAGCCAATGCTGGAGCATTAGGATTTTCTCCTACCAGAACAGACCAGGAACACTGGATCAGGACTACAGGGCTACTCCATAGAAACATAAAAAAGTACTTCAGCTTCCAGCTTGAAAGGTCAACCTATGTATATAGGGTTTGAAATCCAAGAAAACCACTTCAAGGTCATAGGGCCACAATTATGAGCCTTCTGTGGTTTCAACAAAAGATCACTGTAATCAGTGATCATAATGAATAGAATATCATGATGCCAAAAGAAGCCCTTTGAAAACTTTTAACTCAATCTACTGATTAAGAAGAACCAAATAATTCACAAAATTGATTCTGATAAGCTGAATTCACAATACATCATTCTGTCCCTCCATCTCCCCTCCCAATGCAACCTGCTTTTATGACCAAAGAGGGTCCCCTAAACAGTGACTGTTACCCATTCTGCACCAACACGGTGAGAATGAGGTAGAACTGCCCCATTTCTCATTCCTGAAAGCAGGTTACTAATTAAATAAGGTGGGAAAAGCATTGATACACTAACAGCACTGCCCAACCTCCCTCTCTACTTCCAAGGCAGGTGAACATCATACAGAAATCGCAAGAATTTTGAAAAATCAGTTTTGTTCTTTTTGGTATCAAGGGTTGTCTCTTCCAAATATTTATCAATGTTGATCCTCAATGAATAAGTCATCCCCAAGCTTTGATATGAAACCTAAGCAAAAATAATGTGCCGGTAAGTAATTCTTCAAGGTGCAATCTGTTTAAGTAGGAGGGAGGGCTCTCTTGGGTAACCAAAGTGTTAGCTTTCAATGCCCAGCTCTGCAAAACACACTTTGCAAGATGCCTGTCCTCCTGCAAAGGGTTAAAAAAAAAAGAAGAAGAAAAGAAGAAAAAAAGCCTCTTTCGGGTGGACTGAGAAGCCATTCTTCCCAGGGGACACTCATTTCGGACTGCGAGGCTCAGGCTTTGTGCGCGCGCCGCCCCTCCGCGCCCCCGCCCCTCCTCCCACAGCTACTGCTTCTCCAAGGTTCCCAAGGCCACCTGCTTCTTCTGAGAAAAGGGGGCTACTCAGAGCGCTCTCGCAGTGCGCAGTCGGCGTCCCCCACGATGCCCCGCGGGGGAGGGGGAGGAGGTGTCTCCCAGGAGGTGTGCTTTGTCGCGAGGGTCGCGCGGCCGCCCGCAGCGGCCCCAGAGGCCTGAGAGGTTTAGACCTGAGTCCCCCCCGGGCCCGGTTTCTTTCCGCTCCCAGCTCGGCGCCGGCCCAGGTACCAGGGCTGACCGCCGGCGTCCTAGCCCCACCCCGCCCACCCAGCCAAGCTAACGGCGCGGCGTGGAGGAACCTTCTCCATCCCGCCTGGGGCCGGCGCGGCACCTGCTCTGCCCCGCCCGCTCCGGCTCTGGGCCGGAGCGCGAGGCTGTCCTCCTCTCGCGCCCGGGAGATCCCGCGCCAGCGGGCGGATGCCCCGGGCCCCTCTGCCTAACGGGGAGGGGGGAGGTCTGCCCTTGGGCGCCTGTGCCCGGGGGCCGCGCCGACCCCAGCCTGCCCGCGGCGCCCCCACCCCCGCGCGCCCCGCAGCAGGGGCCGCGTCCGGAGAACCCAGCCTTCACCGCTCGGCCGTACCTTGTGCGGCGCCCGCAGCAGCCGGTGGACCCCGGCCAGCTGGGTGCCGAGAGCGAGGTCCTCGCGAAACGTGAACAGCGGCGGCCGGCTGGGCTCGGGGAAGTTGGTGCTGTTGAAAGGGTCCGTGTCGTCCAAGAACTGCACCCGGCAAGCCAGCGTGGCCATGATGCATCCCTGCCCCTGGGAGCGCGGGCGCCGGGATCGGCGGGGCCGCGGGCCGGGACGCCGGGGTCACACCGCGAGCAGGGGAGGCCGCGGCCGCCGATCGCTGGCTCGCGGGCTCGCAGGCTCCGGCGCGCCCGGCTGCAGCCCGGGCTCCGGCCGCGGGGGGCGGGGCGGGGGCGGGGCCGGCGGGCCCCTCTGTCCCCTCCTTCTTCGGCTCCTCCCCTGCTCAGTCCCCTTGCGCCCGGCCCAGCGGCCTCGACCCGAGGGACCTGCCGCCGGGAAAGGGAACGGGAGAACGGCTCGCGCGGCATCCGCAGCCCTGCGCCAAGCCGGCTGGCAGGCGCGGCGGGGCGGGCATCCCCGGCGGGCTGACTCCGGCAGCGCGGGCGCCGCTTGGGCCACCCGCTGCACGTGCGTTCCGCGGCGTGGGGTGCACCGGCGGAGCGGCACCCTTCGGAGCTCCGGGTCTTCCCCATTTGCGAGAGGGCTTAACCCCCTACAGATGAAGGCGGCGGTGCGGGGCTCCAGCTGCCTGGATTTGAAAAACCCCAGCTGGGCACCTGCAGGGGAGGGAGCCGGCCCCCGGCAAGCAAGCGGGGTGGCAGCCACCTGGCGAGGGTTACCGGAAGGATTCCCTTGGGAAGAAAGAAGCTTAGAAGGAGGAGGGTGAGCCGGGGAACTGAAGCAGCTCCTAACAGACAATCCCAGGGGGCGCTAGGAGCGAAGACTGGGGGACTGTGCGGCTCTGCTCGAGGACCTCAGCGCCAGGCGTGACACCGGGGCCACCTGGTGGGTGCTAGTTGACCCTCTGTATCACCGCAGCCTCTTGATCAGTTAGGTCCCCGAATGCCCTAACTGGACCTTGTGGGGCCGCGAGGACCGCTTCGGATGAGGTCACCGAATTGCAGAGGGGCGGTGGAGAGCTAGTGACTGCTCGCAACCGAGGGACGTTGAGGAAAGGGTTTCAGCCAGCCCGCTTCGGCCACGAGGGAGCATCAGGACTCCTCTCGGCCTCCCACCGCTCTCCTTGCTGCTCGCGGGCGACCCCCTTCGTCTCCAATAAGAATTCACAGTTTTCTCCATTCCCAGGCTGTGGCCAAGTTCGTGGTTCCTCATACCTCATACAGATGACTGAGACCCAATCGCTCTTCACATCTGCGTCTTTACAAGGCGGCTCTATAACGTCTCTCTCCTTTTCTTCTGGTTTCAAGGAGAAAGAAATCCTTGTCCCATACTTAGCCCCTTCATCGGCACCTTTACTTTTTTTTTTTTTTTTTAAGATTTTTAAGTAACCTCTACACCCAACTTGGGGCCCAGACTGCAACCCCCAAGATCAAGGGTCCCATGCTCCACCCACTGAGCCAGCCAGGGCCCCTCCAGCCCCTTCACCGGCACCTTTAACCTTCCTTCTCCATGGACTCTCCCTATCGCATGTGTAGCACTTATACCTCGTCTTAAAATTACAATCATCCATGACACTTCTACTCATTCCAGCAAAACACCTAGCTCTCCTTACTTTTGCTCCTTAACTCTTTGAGGGAGTCCTCTGGGCAGACCCTACAGGAACTTCACCATCAGCTCATGGCCAGAATACTAAACCCCCAAATTCTACTCCCTTGCCAGGGGCCTCCTACCCTCCCACTTTCAACCCCAGCTCCCTGCTCACTGAGAGAGCACTTCAGTCTTTCTGGCCACCTCATTTCCCATTGTCACCATCCCAGAATGAATCCCAACCTATCATCTCAGGGCCTCCTTTTCACACTGCTCCCTGGGCCTCTTCTATCTGTCAGGTCCTGGGCTGGTTCCTGCCCCTGCCCCATCTGCCAAGCCTGCCGACAGTGGAACCAATCTCAGTGACCCACTTACCCCCACCCCAGGCTCCTCAGCACTGCTCAGTGTGGCTCCCACTGCTCTTACACAGCCAAGAGCTTCTGTCACTTTCCTCTACCTGTAGATTTATTCAGTATGGAGACTTGTCTTTAGCACAAAGTCCTCCCCTCCCAGCACTCCCTCCTCTCCATCTCCCATCCCCATCCTCCATCTCCTGCATCTCAAGAGATGACCAAAGCCTTGTTTTTCCTCCTCCTCAAGCCTCTCTCTCCATCTGGACCCTGAGTCCCTCCCAACCCGAATTGCTCTGGGATCAGGCTCTGCTACTGAAGCAGCCCCCTTCTTGCTTCCTCCCTGGGCTCCTTCCCCTGCAGTTCAGGGTTGGGTTCCTGGCATGCCACCAGTGCAGTCACACAGAGCCCTCCACTTAGAAGAGCCCCACACTGGCTTCGTGCTCTGCTGGTGCTGTCTTACAATTCTTAATAATGTAGCCAAGACACCCCAAATTTTCATGGTGCCCTGGGCTCCACAAGTTACATTTCTGGTCCTGATGGAAACAACAACAACACTCGAATGGTTTCCATCTTAAAAGCTGCACCTTTATGAATCCTGCCTCTCACTGGCTTATCTCTTCTTTGCTTCCTGACCAGCCTCTGAAGGAGAGAACTATATTCATTTCTCGGCAGCCTCACTATCTCTTTGCCCCATATCCTGTGACACCTGGTGGGCAACCCCTCTGCTGTTCTGAGATCATCAGCGCCAACCTAACTGCTTCATCCAAGGGACACCTCAGCTCTGCTGCCCACTTTCTCAGTAGCACCTGTCACCATGGACCACCCCTTTCCCAAACTCTCTTCCCTCACCTTCACTAGTTATACCTACTCTGGGCTGCTTCCTTCCTCCTCCTCTGCAGCTTCTTCCTCCATCCCTCTGAGCTCTGTTCTCCTCTTGAGAATAGAGCATCACAGCTACAGTTACTATTACTTTATTCCTGTGTTCCCACCAAACTAAAATCTCCTCTAAGCCAATGGCCATACTGCATTCAACCATATTACTCTCCCACCTCTGCCAGTGGCGGGCAGAGTGCCCAGCACAGCAAAGGCACACAAGAGATGTCTGATGAATGAGCGAACATCAGAGTCATCTTTAACTCCTGTATCTTGCATTTGGCTGCTATGACCTGTCACTGAATCAGTCTCTAAAATATTTCTCAACTCTGTCCTCCTGTCTAGCTCTCACTCCTATGCTAGTCTTCTAGGGGTCTCCCTCCCTCGGGTGTGAATCCTACATTTGATCTTCCACTAGCTTCCCCAGAGCCAATGATCATTCTAAGATGTGCATTTAATGTGTCACGCCTTAGGGTAAAATCCTGACATGCCACCTCCCTTAGCTTGACTTACGAGAACCTGTAAGATCCTCGCCAGTCTACCACACCAGTCTCATGTCTGGTCATACCCTGCTTCAAGGCACACTGAATTTATTACCCTTTCCCAAACACGCTGGGATTTTCCCCGGTGAGCTTCTCAATTGGGAATGCTCTACCCTACCTCGTTGGCCAGCTGAACCAACTTACTCTTCAACACTCATTTCTCAGGTCAGGTCTTCTAGAAAGCCATCTCCAACTCCACCCCAAACAAGGATGGTCTCTCCTTCTTCTGTGGTCCCAGACTACTTTTTACATGTCCCTTTTGTAGGACCTTTCACACATGCTTAACTATATTTTACCTGTATCTTACCTATGCTTTACTAAACTATAATATCTCCAGGATTGGAATGTGCCTTACTTAGTTTTAGTCTTAAAACTTCAAAAATTGAAGTAAAACTTTTAAAACTTTTAATTATGTAAGTTATCCTTAATTCTTTTAAGGATTTTTGCCCTGACCATTCCCTTGAAACTGCTTTCAGCAATATTTTTTCTCCTGATTAATAACCAATGTTTGTTTTCCTCAACTTATTTTTGAAATCATTCTTTTTAAGTAATATAATGCTTTATTTTAGTTTAAAAGGTCAAGAGTCATAAAACATTATAACGAAAAAAATCAGCTCCCTACTTTACAACCCCTATTCCCATCCCACCCCAGTTCTCAGAGGCACCCATTTTTAAATAATGTAAGTACACTGATATATTTTGATCTATGAATTTTAGACAATACATTGGCTTTTTATCATGCTAAATGAGGATTTTAGCTTCATTACAGACCACTTCCTATCGCCATCTTCCCAATATAGTTTTATCACAATTTTAAATTCCTATTCAGTGATTTTTAAAATGATGATTACATTAATATTGTTCACTTTTGTGCTAAGTAGTACACATGATTACATGGCCTTTCTTGTACAACTTTATGGTTTTCTGAAGTTAATATTTGCTTTAATTTTTTCAGTTGCTTTTTTTTTTTCCTGAACAGTTGGTTAGGTCTTCTCATATCCTACAACAGCTCTGAAAATGCCTCTTTCAATACTGTCAAATAATTTCTCAGTGCTGTATTTTCCCCTAAGATGCTCTTTTCAGAGATATTCCTTCAGGTGTCCTCCATGCTCCTGCTGTCATTTGGAATTTGGCTCTCTCAGCCCTATCCTCCTGGAGATTTCCTTGGCTTCTCTCTTGTGTGGGAGCTCCTGGTTCCATTAACTTATCTTATTCTTTCTCAGTTTATATTCTCAATTTTTGTAAATACATACCCTAGCAGTTTCCTGAAAAGATAAGTTTTTGAGAACTTTTATATCTGAAAGTATCTTCATTCTCTGTCCTCACACTTGTCTTGACGTGGTCATTTTGCTTGCAAGAATGGAGATAGGAATTCTTCCCCCTCCTTTTATTCTCACCATTTTGCAATCTGACTTTTCCATAAAAAGGTGGGGACTATTTCCCCACTCCCTGAATACAATTGCCTTTGTGACTTACTTTGACAAATAGGATATGTTGGAAGTGGCTTTGTGTGACTTATGAAATTAGACATCAAGAAGTATTATAGCATCTTCTCTCATCCTCTTAGAGTGTTGACCTGGGACTACTACATAAAGAAGTCAGGTCTAGCCCCTAAAAAGTGGTAAGAGAACTACTACTGAAGACCTGGAACACAGCTGTGTTATGCAGCAGTGAAACAAGTGATAAAACAATCACCCAACTGCCTGCAGTAATTTGGTAAATAGAAAATGTATCTAATGAGCTATGGACTTAGCTAAGGAGATCTCTGGACAGTATGTTGGAAGTATCTGTCAGGTGCTGCTAACTACATGTAATAACATATTCTGTTTGCAAGCAGAATTTAGAGGAAATATAGAGGACCTAAGACTTGCTGGGTTGTAAAATAAAATAATCTCTCATCCTCAGTCTGTCCAGACTTTACCAAAGTAACTGACTTTGGTAAAGATCGATTTTAAAATGTGACTGTAAGACCCGCTGTTATGATCTCAGAGAGATTTAAGCCAGTGCCTAGTAGATACTCTCATTTAAAGAAAAGAGCTTTTAAGACTCCCTAAGGGTGTTATTCCATAGCAGCCTGACAGACCCAAATGAAAGCAAATTATGGATATAGTGTTTGGGACAAACCCTAGTAAGATTCATAGAAAATCCACCAAGTGTTTCAAATAGTTGTGTTGATGAAATTACAACAAATTTGGACTAAAAGGGTACTAAAATTCTTCAAAATAAAAAGAAACATCTGGAACTCTGACCTGCAATGGGTAAGAAGTAGGCTAAGAAAGCTATTCAGCTATAATCATGGAGCCATTGTTTTATATTTGTTTGCTGGGCTTTTGTTTTGTTTGTTTTTGTTTTGTTTTGTTTTACATGGGAAAGTAAGGATCTACCAGAACGTGGAGCTAAGAGCCATGGAGAACAGTGAACTTGGGAACAACCACAGGGTGCAGAACTGGGGCCCTACTTCCCGGGAGCAGGAGGAACTGGCAACATACCAGTTGAGAACTGCCATGAATCGGTGACTGCTGTGTGTCCCAGTCTCTTTATTTGTGAGTGAGTGTGTTCTGTCCCAGTCTCACCATTGCATATTGGGTGTCGGAGGGGCAGACAACTTGTCTATTTAAGTCACAGGTCTCTGGATCAGAGAAGCGCTATCTGAGGAGCTACCCCTTGAAAGGTGTCATCTGCGTGAAGCTCCAAACAGCATTTTCCTCACCACCTTTCCAGCATCTGCCCCTGCCCAGTTCCAAAACCAGTACCACACATTTTCGGGCTTCCTTATGGTAGCACTTCCCTTTCTGGTACAGATTTCTCTTTTAGCTCATCTTTGTTTTATAACAAACCACCCCAAAAAGTAGTAGCTTAAAACACTAACTTTTTTTTATCTGTTCTCAGTTCTGTGGGTTAGCAATTTGGGCTGAACCCAGCTGGGGTCACTCATGCGGTTGCAATCGCCTGGAAACTTGACTGGGGCTGGCTCGACTAAAATAGCCTCTGTCTGAATCTGCTGACATGTGCTGTCTGCTGGCTGGTCTAGGGGACTTCACATGAGATGGTTCATCTCTCCTTCCATGTGGCTTCCCTTCCAGTAAGACAGACCTGGCTTCTTCCCACCGACAGTATTAAGGTAGCATTCTAAGAGTTCTAGAGAAAAAGCTGCAGGGTCTCTTGAGTCCTAGACTCAGAGTTTATGCTATGTCACTTTTGCCACCATTCTTTTCTTTTTTTTTAATCAAAGTAAATCAGGTCCAGCCTAGATTCAAGGAGGAAGAGAATAGATTCTACTCCCTAATAGGAGGAGAAGCAAAGTCAGTCACATTGCAAAGAGGCATGAGCACCTAGATGTAAGAAACTGTTGTGTTCAACTTTGCCACAATCCTACACACATGATATATAATTCTAGGTTAAAAATGATTTTCACTCAGAATTTTGAGGCATTGCTTCACTGTTGCCATTGAGGAGACTATTAATGTGGTATATGTAACCTTTTCCCTCTCTCTGGAAGATTTGGAACCTTCTCACTACTCCCAATACACTGAAATGGCATATATGAGTTATTTTCCATCTATTACATTGACCCTCCCTTGGTATTTCCCAAAGCTTTGTTGTTCTTTATTTTGTGGGAATGTTCTTGTTTCAAGTCTTTGATCACTTCCTCTCCTTTCTACAGTTTTATCTGTTTGCTCTTTCAGGAACTCCTATTATTTGGATGTTGGACCACCACATGAATCCTCTAATTTTCTTAACTTTTCCACCCTGTTAGTCTCTTTGATTATTTTGCTCTACATTTTGAGGGATTTCCTTAACTATATGTTCCTTCTCTTTTACTGAATTTTTAATTACAGCATTCATGTTTTTAATTTTCAGAAAATGTTTCTTGTTCTCTAATTTTCCTTTTTAGAAGTATCTTATTCTTATCTCCAGGATTTCCTTGATATTATTCATTACATTTTCTTTAAAGTTTTCATTTCATTGCACTCTACATGTGTTCTTTGTGGTGGTTTTCTCCCCCCCCCCCCACCTCTTACTTTCAGCCTTTTTCTTTTGTAACAGAGGTCATTCTCAAGTTCTTGTGATCCTCAGCTGTTCATTCATATTAAACACGGACTGGAAGCTCTAGGCTATAGCAGAGACACTTTGCCTGGTGGCCTTCACTGTAGACCAAGCTGGTAGGCAAATGGATTTTTCCTTGAGTGTCTTTGGGCCTTCCCTGGGGTAGTTTACTTTAAGGCCCTGGGGTAGTTTACCCAGAAAAGTTCTTACCAGTACTGTCCTTCACCCAGAGAAAGAGGGGCCCCTGCCTTAGGCTCTATGGTGTAGAGGGCCTCACCCTGCCCATCCCTCCTTAAAGGGCAAGGAGTCCATAGCACCAAGAATCCATGCCCACCTGGCTGTTCTCTCCCTAGATTGTTCTCCAGGCAACCGGATGATCCTGGACATATTTCCGAGGCCTCTGTGTGCTTTTTCCCTGGAGGCACCCCGAGGCCTGAGAAGAGGTTAAGGAGTTGGCAGTGGAGCACAGGCAGAGTTTACCTGTATGGCATCAGGTGTCCACACAGCTGGGGTTCATGGCTCAGGGATGGGAAGGAAAAGGGTATAGGCTGTGGCTGCAACCAGAGGCTAGGCCAGCTCTCCTCATGTCATCCTATTCCCGTGTAGAGGGCCAAGGAGTCAGCGCTCTAAATTCACATCCGTCCTTCTAAGCTGTCGTAAAGGTGTATTTGTCAAAGTAGGAAGAACGTACCTTACTTAACATTTTGTTTGATTTATGAGTTTTAAATATTTAGACAGATGACATATGGGCCTCCATTTGAAGGAGGCCATTTCAACCTGTGTTGAAAGTAGACCTGCACCTTTCTGCCTCCTTGCCTCACTAGAACTGGGTGGCGGTAGGGCGGGGTCACTTGTTCACTCTGCAGAGCTTCCTTTCCCCCTACCGCTGCTTCCTAGTGCCAGACACGCTCCTACTTTCTCTAAATCCTGAAGCCACTCTGGCTCATTTTCTTCAGACTATGTCTGCTGCCTCCTTGGAACTAACAAGTTGCCATAAACACAAGGGGCTACATGAAGGAAGAAATGGAGTATATTTTTCATGTGATTCACCTGGGAGACCAAGACTAGGGAACTTGAAATGGCCAGGCCAGCATGTTATTGAAACACTGCAGTTAGGGCGCCTGGGTGGCTCAGTCAGTTAAGTGTCTGACTTCAGCTCAGGTCATGATCTTGCAGATTGTGAGTTCAAGCCCCACATTGGGCTCTGTGCTGACAGCCTGGAGCCTGGAGCCTACTTCGGATTCTGTGTCTTCCTCTCCCTCTGCCCCTCCCCTGCTTTCATTCTGTCTCTCTCTCTCTTTCAAAAATAAATAAACATTTTAAAAAAAAAGAAACACTGCAGTTACAAATTGACACATTTCTATTGGAAAACACTATGACTACACATAGCAATATCTTCATAGCTACTGTCCTGGAATCCCACTCATGCTCCTAGAGAATAATTTAGCAGAAGCAAAAATGAAACAATAATTAAATACATAAATAGCCATGTTTAAAAACAGAATGTGATGGGGCGCCTGGATGGCTCAGTCGGTTAAGCAGCCGACTTTGGCTCAGGTCATGATCTTGCGGTTCGTGAGTTCAAGCCCTGTGTGGCGCTCTGTGCTGACAGCTCAGAGCCTTGAGCCTGCTTCAGATTCTGTCTCTCTCTCTCTCTCTCTCTCTCTCTGCCCTTCCCCTGCTCAAGCTCTGTCCCTGTCTCTCAAAAATAAACATTAAAAAATATTTAAAATAAAGACAGAATATGCTGCAGTCTTACTCATAAAATTAAAAACTGGAAACATATCTTTCAATAGGGGTATATTTTAATTCTTTATAATACATAAATGCAACACTGTATCCATGTAACGACATGAAGACCATTTTGAAGTATGCCAAATGTTTGGAGTAAAACACAGAGTACAAAAGGTGTACATTGACTTCGGCCACCGGAAAGCAATTGTGTAGAGGAGAAGAGTCCTGACTGTCTGATTTTCAATCCTTCTCCATAAGCTGACTTCATCTTTTCTGCTTAAAAGTTTTAACTAGTTACCTAGTTAGCTTAAAAAAGCAACAATAAACACAAAACAAAACAAAAACCTGTATTTTACCAGACATGTAGACAAACATGACATAATATTTCCTTGTCCCTCAATAGGAGGTGACAGAGTAGTACTTTCTGATTACTACGCATGTGTCTTAGTCCGTTCAGGCAGCTATAACAAAATACCCACGACTGGGTGGCATATAAACAACAGAAACTTATTTCTTATAGTTCTGAAGGCTAGAAGTCAAAGATCAAGCTGCTGGCAAAGTTGGTGTCTGGTGAGATCTTCCTTCCTTGTTCACAGATGGCCATCTTCTCGCTGTGTCCTCACAGGCAGAAGGGTGCAGGAAGCTCTCTGGGGGCTTTTTTACAAGGGCACTAATTCTATCCATGCGGGCTCTGCTCTCAGGCCTCAGAAAGGCCTCACCTCCTCATGCTATCACATTGAGGATTTGGTTTCAACACATGAATTTGCCGGGGGCGAGGAGGGCAGAGAAAAACATTCTATAGCAACATACTTCCTGCAACAGTGAGCTCGGAGAGCCGTGTAGGGAGGAAATCCCAGGACTTGGTCCCAACCGGAACATGCGTGTCCAGGATGAGTCACTACCTCAGAGTGATGATGACACACTTAGTTTCCAGCCACAGGTGGGAAAGAAAAGACCAGGACAGGTCTTCACATGGCTATGGATTTTGGAAAGTGAATAAAATGTGTTTTCTTCTGTAAGCTGCAAAAAGCAGCAACAAAGTAGCCATTTAGAGTTTGAGTGGTGCTATGGGGCGCCTGTCTTTCAGTCAATTAAGTGTCCCACTTTGGCTCAGGTCATGACCTCACTGCTCGTAAATTCAAGCTCCACATCGCGCTCTGCTAACAGCTCAGAGCCTGGAGTCTGCTTCGGATTGTGTGTCTCCCTCTCTCTCTGCCTCTCCCCCACTTGTGCTCTGTCTCTCTGTCTCTACATAAACGTTAACAAAATTAATTTAAAAAAATAGAGTTTGAGCAGTGCTCAGTTGCACCAGGAAAGGAGAGCTGCAAGAAAACCAGGCAAAGGTGGATTCCTTGCAAAAGTCACAAAACTACACAAATTTTGTACCTAATTTTTATTTTGTATTCTTTTCTTAAAGATGATTTTTAAGGGCACCTGGGTGGCTCAGTCAGTTAAGTGCTGGACTTTGGCTTGGATCATGATCTCACAACTGACAGCTCAGAGCCTGGAGACTGCTTGGGATTATGTGTTTCCCTTTTTCTGTCCCTCCCCAGCTCACGCTTTGTCTTTGTCTTTCCCTCAAAAACAAATAAACATTTTTAAAAATTTTTTAAAAAAGATTATTTTTAAATTGTGCTAGCTTCACACCCACAAAACCTAGATCTGCTGTTGTGCCCATTTTCTATGTATTAAAACTTGAGAGAGACAGAGACAAAGACAGAGATGGAGATGTACTTGACAAAACAGCCAATTCAAAGCAGTGTACTTAAAAAAAAAAAAGAATCCTAAGAAAAAAGAGGACTTCAGAGGTGCCTGGGTGGCACAGTTGGTTAAGTGTCCAATTTCAGCTCTGGTCATGATCTTGGGGTTCATGGGTTTGAGCCCCACATCGGGCTCTGTACTGACAGCTCAGAGCCTGGAACCTGCTTCAGATGCTGTGTCTCCCTCTCTCTCTCTCCCCCTCCCCTGCTTATGTTCTCTCTCTCTCTCAAAAATAAATAAACATTTTTAAAAAGAGAAAATAGAAGACTTCAAAAGAATGGTTTGTGCGATGTCAGTTGAAAGTTAATCTGACCAAGAAATAATTCAGGACTTACCTTTTAAAACATTCCAACATCAATAAGGAAAAGTTTCTCAGAGTTTCCACTAAGGAAGCCAGGCAGAGAGATGTTTGCCCTCCTTTGGGATTTACCCACCCAATCTGAACCAATTTTCAGCCTCCTTAAGTAACAAAATCTGCAGTTACCTAATTCTGCCACTAGGTGGTAGACGTGGCTTACTCAGCACAATTACTTTGGGGCACTGAGCTAAACACAAATGTTTCATTTAATTCTCAAACAACTGTATGAAGTATTGTACTTTTCCTCACTTTTCAGATGATGTTTAGAGCTGCTCAATAGCTTGTTCATGTAGGATGAGGTTTGCTATGACTTTAATTTGGGAGTTTGCAAAATGAGATACATAGAAATTAATCCTGTCAGCGCAAAACAGGGGAATTGGAAAAAAGGCAGGCTAAAAAGTATCTTTCAGCCTTCTTTCTGCTTCCAGTTATGCCCTGAACTCTCCCTGCAGCGAGAAGAGTCCCGGCCTTTCTCAGTGATAATCAGGAGCTTGGAACTCTGCCTGCCTGGTGAAGGTTTTATCCACTGCTAGAGTCCCCACCAGGCACCTTGCCTCAGAACACTCAAGTGCCTGTGGGCATTCAGTTCTAACGGTAGGTCTCTGGATGCACAGGATCCCCACAGCCTGTGTTCTCTTCAGCCACTCACTACCTCCCTCCTGGATAAAGGAAAGCTGAGAAGATGAAGCACCATTGGTCCCAATGGCTTCTTTTGATCAGGGCAGGGTCACTCAAAAGCAAATGGCACTCATTGGAGTCAGCCTTGCTGGGCTTAAGTTCTCTCATCACAGCTGGAAATTTGGGGCATGCTCCAAAATGGTCTTTTCATCTCTTCCTTTGCCCAAGGCCCTGGAGGCCAGAGTCATGTGTGGGTGGACATGGCTGCTTCAGCTTGAATAGCTTTCTGTCACACACAGGAGATGGCACTGTTCTGATCACCTTCCTCCCTGCCCCCCACCCCAGGCCAATCCCCACACTCCCAGATGTGCCCTGACCCTTGGACCTCCATCCAAGCACCATGGTCTTTTTGTAAGAAAGTGGTCCAGTTTTGTTATTTTACATGTAGCTGTTCAATTTTCCCAATACCATTTGTTGAAGACATTGTCTTTTTCCATTGCATTTTCTTCCCTCCTTCATCATAGATTAATTGACCATATAATTGTGGGTTTATTTCTGGGCTCTCATTCTGTCCTTTTATCTCTATGTCTAGTTTTGTGCCAGTATCATACTATTTGATTACTATAGCTTTATAGTATGTCCTGAAATCACTGATTGTGATGCCTCTAATTTTGTTCTTCTTTCTCAAGATTGCTTTGGCTCTTGAGGGTCTTTTGTGGGTCCATACAAATTTTAGGATTATTTTTTCTATTTCTCTGAAAAATACTGTTGGTATTTTAATAAAGATTGCATTAAATCTGTAGATTGCCTTGAGTAAATGGGCATTTTAACAATATTTATTCTCCTGATCCATGAGCATGGAATATCTTCCCATTCGTTTGTGTCATCTACAATTTCTTTCATCAACGTTATTTTATAGTTTTCAGAATACAGGTCTTTCACCTCCTTGGTTATGTTTATTCCTAGGTGTTTAATTCTTTATTGATGCAATAGTACATGGGGTTGTTTTCTTAATTCTTAATAAAAATGTAGCAAATTTCTGTATATTAATTTTGTATCTTGTTACTTTACTGAATTCACATATTGGATCTAGTGATTTTTGGTGATTGGCGATTTGGTGATTTGGTGATTTTTGGTGATTGGATCTAGTGGATTCTTGGTGGAGTCTTCAGGGTTTTTTTACATACAGTATCATGTTTGCAAATTATGAAAGTTATACCTCCTCATTACCAACTTAGACCCCTTTTATTTCTTTTTCTTGTCCAATTGCTGTGGCTAGGACTTTTCCATACCATGTTGAATAAACGTGGTAATAGTGGACATCCTTGTCTTGTTCCTGATCTTAGGGGAAAAGTTCTCCATTATTCACCATTGAGAATGATGTCAGCTGTAGGTTTTTCATATTTGGCCTTTATGATGGTGAAGTATGTTTCCTCTAAACCTACTTTGTTGAGGGTTTTTATCATGAATAGATGTTATAGTTTGTCAAATGCTTTTCCAACATCTATTGAAAGGATCATATGGTTTTTCTACATTTTATTGTTGATATGATGTATAACATTGATTGATTTGTGAGTATTTGAATAGACATTTCTCCAGCTAAGACATACAAATTGAGAACAGATATATGAAAAAAATGCTCAATGTTACTAGTCATCAAGGAAAGGCAAATCAAAACCACAATGAGATATCACCTCACACCTGTCAAGATGGCTATTACCAAAAAAACCCAAAACAAAACAAAACAAAAAAACAAAAGACAGCAAGTGTTGGCAAGGACGTGGAAAAATTTGAGCCCATGCACATTGCTGGTAGGAACGCAAGCTGGTGCAGCTGCTCTGAGAAACAATATGGAGGTTCCTCAAAACATTAAAGTACTACTGCAAATAATCCAGTGATCCTACTTCTGGGTATTTATCCAGAAGAATTGACTGGAGCACCTGAGTGGCTCAGTTGGTTAAGTATCTGACTTTGGCTCAGGTCATGATCTCACAGTTTGTGGGTTCAAGCCCCGCATGGGGCTCTGTGCTGACAGCTCAGAGCCTGGAGCCTGCTTCAGATTCTGTGTCTGCCTCTCTCTCTGCTCCTCCCCCACTCATGCTCTGTTTCTGTCTCAATAATAAAAACATAAAAAAAAAAAAAGAATTGAGATCAGGATCTTGAAAAGACATTCGAATTCCCATGTTCATTGCAGCACTATGTACCATAGCCAAAACGTAGAAACAAGCTAGGTGATCACTGACAGATGTATCAACAAAGAAAATGTGGCATATACATACAATGGAATACTATTCAGCCTTCCAAATAAAGCGGGAAAGTCTGCAACATGTGACAACATGGATGAAATCTGAAAGCATTATGATAAGTGAAATAAGCCAGTCACAGAAAGACACAGAATCAAAGAGGTGATGCTGGTTGCTGGGGGCTGAGGGGAGCGGAAATTGGGAGTTACTAATCAACAGGCATAAAGTTTCAGTTAAGCAACATGAGTACGCTCTCAGAGATCTGCAATGCAACACTGTACTGACAGTCAACAGTAATTATTGTACACGTAATATTTGTTAAGAGGTTAGATCTCATGGGGCACCTGAGTGGCTCAGTCAGTTAAGAATCCAACATCAGCTCAGGTCATTATCTCCTGGTTCGTGAGTTCGAGCCCCGCATTGGGCTCTGTGCTAACAGCTCAGAGCCTGGAGCCTGCTTCGGATTGTCTCCCTCTCTCTTCCCTTCTCCTGCTCGTTCTCTCTCTCTCTCTCTCTCTCTCCCCCCCCCCCTCTCTCTCCCTCTCCCAAAAATAAACATTAAAAAAAGAGGTTAGATCTCTGTTAAGTGTTCTTACTGCCATAAAATAAAATTTAAAAAAATGTAATTCATAAGTTTCAGACAACATTATCTGCTACCAACATAGCAAATCTATTAGCCTAGTGCAGGGTGTGCTCTCATAAGTCAGACAGCAGGCTAGGACCCTTTCTTGCTCAATGTTTTGCTCTTAAGCAATGGAAATAGAACTAAAGAGAAATTTTCCTGAAAACCTTTAATTATTATTAAACATTTAAGTTATTTGAAAAGATATAAAGAATACTACAACTAATACCTATGCGTTTATCATCCTAGAGCTTAAGAAACAAGACATTCCCAATAGAGCCAAAGCCCCTGTATACCATCCCTGTTTCTAGTTCCTCACCCTCAAAATGCATAATTTATCATTCTATTTCTTTATACTTTTACTGCATATGCATGTACCCCTAAAGCAATGAATAGGAGTCTACTGCTTGTTTTTTTTTTTTTCATCTTTGATCTTCAATCTTACCACATGTATTCTGCAACTTGCTTCTTTCTGTCACTACTGTGGTCACCCATGCTAGCGCATGTAGTTCAAATGCCTTCATTTTCCACTACCACCTTATGTCCATTCTCCTGTTAATGGACATTTAGTTCCTTTCCAACATGCGGTATTCACAATACTGTTATAAATATGCTATTCTATTTTCACCTAGATAAATCCAAACATGGAATGTGTATGGAGAGTCAAATTCTAAATGGGTGTAAGGCTGCAGGACCTGGAATGCAGGCCATCTATCTCAGCCTAGAAGTCAAACTATAACTTGGGGTACTAATATCCAGGAATATTTGTGTGTACTTGTGACCCTTCTAGAATCTTCTCTCCAAAGGACATCTCCTAAATACTTTAAGTAAACCCCAAACAACAAATGCATGCATTAGAATGTAGCATGGTTTTGCAACATTCCTTATCACACCTGACTATGAATGTCTTTCTCCTCTGTCTTTCTCCTCTTGCTATTATCTCTGCGGTGAGATCTTTGAGTGCATGTTCTGTTTCTTGCATTTCTATAGCCCGACCTAGAAGCTGAATGGCACATATTGAATAAAGAGTAAATGGATGGACATCTTTCAACAGGATGAAAGAATCATCCCTTGCCCCTCAAGGCTGAGTCTCAGTGGGAAGAAGTCAGCACCCCCACCTACCTCAAAGGAGTTTTGGTACTTACCCCAAAGCAAGCAGAAGAGAATCTCTCCCCCAGCTACAAGAACCACAAAGGGAACACCCAGGAAGCCAGTTTTTACACTTAACTCCGCATACAAAATGAGAGTGCAAGGGCATGGCTCTGTCTCAGCAAACCCTCAAGAACAGAGGCAAGCGTCATCTTTCAAACCCTACATAGTGCTGAAAGCATTGCAAAGTTCTGCAAATAATATAAAGGAACAAACTGATTCCCAACCCAAGGGGTCTGAGTAAGTGAGGCAGGAAAGCCTGAGCCAGATATGTAAACAACTGGGCAGCAGAGACAAGCAGGACACTGGCTTCAGGAAGACACTGTGGGCAGCGGTGGGCAGGGGGTTGGGGAAGAGGTGATTGGACTCATGAACAATCCAGGCAGGAGGTGCTGAGGGCCTTAGCAAGGACCTGGGGTTCATATGCAGACTCCATGCTTCAGAAAGACTTGAGCAGAGCAGACGTATGAGTGTACACGCTCGCTCCACATGGCTATATACAACAGGGCGAGACCCATGGCTGGATGTCATGGGGATGCAGAGACAAGTTCAATACAGGGAGGAACTTTTCAGCAACTCAGTAGGATAGGTAACTTGATTAGACAGTGAGCTTTCTGTCACTGGATGTATTCAACTGGAGACTGCAGGAGCAGGGGTCAGAGGTGGTATGGAAGGGACCCCTGAACCCCCAAAGTTACTCTCTGAACTGGGATTTGGAGGCTGGGTGACTCAGTCAGTGGGTGGGCTGACATGGCCTGGTGGGCTTGTCGAGGAAGCATGATTGCTTATAGAGCATCGCCATCACTGAGTGTGACCTCAGGCTCATGAGCAGTCCCCAGAGCATCAACCCAATGTGGGAGATGAGGAGTGAGCAGGACAGGAAGGAAGAGGGGGAGGGTGCCAGCTGGTGCCACTGCTCAACACATAAATATGCTGGTCAAATCTCCTCGAAGGAACGTGGCCACAACTCAAGAGCCTGCCTCCTCTACATCCAGGAGAGGAAACGGGCACATTCTCATTCCCTCAAGATCACTGGACACAGGCTCCCACCCTCTTTCCAGAAGGGTTGAGGAGCCCTAGAGAGTCTTTCTAAAGACAAAGCAACAGTGTGGGAAAATGGCAAAATGGAGGTTCAGCATTCCCAGGGAGCTTCATTAAAGATCTCACCCAATTACGTCCAGTTATAGAAAGAAATAAGTCACCGAGGTAAAAGGGACAGCATAGGGAATATAGTCAATGGAACCATAATAGCATTTTACAGTGACAGGTGGTAGCTACACTTGTAGTGAGCATAGCATAACATATAGACACGGTGAATCCCCATGCCGTACACCCGAAACTAACATTGTGTGTCAACCGCACTTAAATTTAAAAAAGTAGTGATAGAAAAAAAGGGAGAGAGAGAATTATAATAGGAAAAAAACCTCACCTATTTAAAAGTATCATACTTCAAACACATATGGGAACCTTGCTGGGTGCAGCACAGCTGTGGAAAGCACGGAGGCCCCAAAACGGCCCTTGTGAGCTTGGCCAGTGCACGCGTGGAGAGTGGCAGTCAGAGGAGGCCAACGAGACTTCCCTCTACCCCCGAGAGAACTCTCCTTGTGCTGCTGAGCCATGTGCCAACCTGAATTAGAGCAGACTTAGTTGTAAAAGAGAAATTTTAATTTACACTGAAAATACTTTTTAGGAGATAACATCCTGATGTTTCTCGGAAGCAGGTAGATCATGGCGTTCTGCCTTTTCTTTCAACACAGGGAGCACCTGAGATCCTACAGACAGGAAAGATGGGGAAGAAAAATCCAAAGACGTATGCATCAGGTACACTCCAAAGTTCACCTGTGAACAAGACAGTGGCAACAAGTCAGATTATTTTAGCAGTTGAGATAATTTTGCAAATAATAACATTCAACTAAAATCAAGTCAGATCGTTAAAGACAGGTACTAGGACATAGTGGGAAACAAGAATCCCAATTTCAGACAAAGATTCTCATGTAAAATTCCCGACAGTCCCCGCACACCTGTTTTTCTCTTTCCTATATACCCTGAACATCCGTTAGGAGGACTTGCATCCTGCTCTCTGCTTCTGACCCCTGCCAGGCCAATTTCTGCTCTGTTCCCTGATGTAAAACCTATTTTGTGAAAATAGCAGCAAAATTCTGCATTTTCTTTGATGTGATTTTTTTTTTTTTGATGTGATGTAGGTTAAGTTCTCCAAACTCCCTAGAATAAAAATGGAAGGTCCAAGGTAAAGAGCTGTGTGGGTCTATTCAAAGTTTGACATCAATGCAAGTGAGCCAATAAGAACTCTTTGGAGCATATGACGTGCTCCCAGAGCTGTTCATTCCTGTGATACCATCAGCTGGACGCCCCCATGTTCCAGGACCCAGGCTAAGGGCAGAAGCCAAATTAATTCCTTAAGATTTGTGCACATGTGGAAGAAGAGTTCACTGGAACTTTCTGTATTCTCTTTGCAATTTATCTGTAAATCTAAAATTATTCCAAAAGTTATCTTAAAAAT
Organism: Cryptoprocta ferox; assembly: GCA_028646485.1. Taxonomy (NCBI): domain Eukaryota; kingdom Metazoa; phylum Chordata; class Mammalia; order Carnivora; family Eupleridae; genus Cryptoprocta; species Cryptoprocta ferox. The sequence goes on along the minus strand of CM053566.1, from coordinate 52,376,269 downwards.
AAAAGATGTGTGCACATGAGAGTTACAGTGATTCTATGACATACGGTGATTTCCTTCCATGCATCATAGTATTTGTGCACACCCATCCCCTGTCCTCTGGTGACCTGCAAGGTCCTTACACCCTCAGGTGACACGGCCTGCCTCAGCTGAGCAGACAGACATGTTGGCAAAATACTCACGTGCAGACCACATCTACCCTGTATCTATAGGGAGACTGTGGCAATAAATACTGTGAAACGAAACCCTGGTTTTGAAGAAACACAGGAAACAATGTGGAACATTTTACCATGAGTTAACTTTCTCATTTATTATTGTAGAGATATTAAATATGTATGTTAATTCCGTTAATTTTCAAGAAATGTTCCATGCAACCTTGACTGCTGGCTTGACCTGGCTTCCTAGAATTCTTTGCAAACAAAACCAGAAAGCACTAGCCTGGACATAAATCTTCCTAAAGAATCAATCTGCTAGAAATTCAGTTTCTATAATCTGGAATCCACAAAAACAACATCTAGTTATTCTAACCTTCAACAAGATGATTAACAGCCTTCGTAGAGTGAAATGTACTGAATCTGCCTATGCAGCTACTCTATTCACCACAGGACATTTTACTCCCAGAAGACACCTGTGGTGAAGAAAATAATGATCGAGACAATAAAATTACTTTGCTTATTTATACTTATTTCTTATTTAAAACCTGTATCTCTTCAACAAAATTTGAGAGCATCAAAAATACACATAAGACCCCAAAAAGTAAGAAAATGGATGGAAAGGAAAAATAAGATGGTGTCATAGATGAGGTCAGAGCCTTAATGGTAGCCGATCCACCTTAGAACGTCTTCACACTTCTAAAACATACTCAGCATGATTACTCAGAGCTACAGTTCTGGTACAGATAATAAGCCAGGATCTTAAAATAGGATCTTAGGGGCCCCTGGGTGGCCCAGTCAGTTAAGCATCTAACTTGGTTTTGGCTCAAGTCATGATCTCACTGTTTCATGAATTTGAGCCTCACCAAAGGCTCTGCTTGGGATTCTCTCTCTCTCTCTCTCTCTCTCTGTCTCTCTCTCTCTCTGCCCCCCCCAAAATAAATAAATAAACAAAAAAAAGATCTTAAAACAGGTGTCATAGTTTGCAATCATGCTTACTTTTCTTGCGCGACTCTCAGAAAGTTTTTGGAAAACATTTTGGTTTCGCTGCCCAGTTTGCTGGTTGATGCAAATCATCTGGCATCTGTGACAAGGACCTAAAACCTAGGAGGAGGTGAGAAGGGAAAAGACAGCATTGCCATGAAAGTGACCAGACGCTCCTGCTAGGGCAGGGAGGAATCTGGGTCCAGGAGGACTAGCTGTAAGAAGGAGTCTCTGGCCCCACTCACACAGAAATGTCCAGGACTCTACTAACTGCAAGGAGCCAGAAGGTGGCACCTTCTCACATGGTCCTGGGGAATCATCCATGTTTGTTCATCAGCTGAAAGGCTGCTGCTTCCGGGCTTCATAGAGAAAGAAAAGAGTTGTAGTGAATCTCGGATGGTTATCAGAGAATCTTGGAGATCCTCCCAGGAAGAAAAAAAACTGACTGGAGGGTAAACTAGGAGAAGATAAACACCCCCAAACCCAGCACTGAGTCATCAGAAAAAACCTTACTATGTCCATATCCTTTGACTCAGAAATTTCACTACTAGGAATTTCACCTAAGAAAAGAGCTACAAGTACAAACACGGGTTCATGTACACTCTTTCTCACATTATTTGTTAATAGGGGAAATCTGAGAGTATCTTAAACATCAAATAGTAGAGAACAATGGCTATACTACAGCTCTATGAATATATCATGCAGGTATTAAAATTCATCTATAGGGGTGCCTGGGTGGCTCAGTCGGTTAAGCGTCTGACTTCGGCTCAGGTCATGATCTCACCATTCGTAAGTTCAAGCCCCCCACAGGGCTCTGTGCTGGCAGTTCAAGCCCCATGTAGGGCCTCTGTGCTGGCAGCTCAGAGCCTGGAGCCTGCTTTGGATTCTGTGTCTCCCTCTCTCTCTGCTCCTCCCCCACTCATGCTCGGTCTCTCTCTCCCTCAAAAATAAATAAACCTTAAAAATTTTTTTTAAAAATTAAAAAAAATCCTCTATAAAGGGTTTTAAATAAAATGGGAAATGTTTATTTTTATAAGTGAAATAAGCAGGAAAGAAAATTACATGTGTATTCACACACACACACACACACACACACACACACAGCTTCTTAACAGGGATTATCCGGCTGGCCTGCCATAAGCATGAATTGCTTTAAATCGAGAAAAATATCCCCTAAATGTTAACACAAAAAAAGAAAGTATGTAGCTCAGCAGTGACAAGATGCTTCTTCTGTTGCACATATTAAAAGGGCAAAGGGGCAAAGTGATTTTCACTTTTGCTCCTCTGCTCACTCATGGGCAAACACCAAGTATGCACTGAAACTAGCAACGAAATCTGGACGCGTCGTGGACTGGGCCCAGCACTCACTTTCTGGCCGGTGGGCACTAGACCAGGGGAAATAGAACCTCGCTATAGTACCAAAGTCAAGGCTCCGGGGCCTCCACAAGGAGCTGCGCCGTGCTGCACAGGTCTCTGTCCAGCACTCGCCTTGACACTGGGCAGACCTATGACCTCTCCAGGCCTCATCTCATCCAGCCCCTTTGCTTGAGGTGGTGAGGATCCCAGACAACAATTTCTAGGATGCCAGGCCCAGGATTCTGGTACATGAGAATGCCCGAGACGGAACAAGACTTCCACATGATCAGAGCACTAAGCCCTCTAGGACCAAGTACAGAACACACTACCTTCTCTGCCTAGAACACTATGATTCCCAGGCCGGGCTCCCTCTGACCCAGCAGAGCTACACCCCACAGAAGACACGTCCCACAGAAGACATGTCCCACCAGCCCTGGGCCCGGGCCCCCGCCGCCACCCGTCAGACAGCACTTCCTGTAAAAATCCTGTCGCTTTGGCAAAAAGACTCTCTTAAAACAGTTTCTCAAACTGGCAGAAGGAAAAATATTTTCCAGACACTTTTTTCAAACACCAAGGCAAAGAAATCAATTTTCTTAAAACATTTTCATTTTTTAAGCATTTTTCCTAGCACTCTTATCCATTGGCATTTAAAAAAAAATATTTACTAGTGTACGTGTTCTTTGAAAAATAACTCAAACTATACAGAGAAGCTTTAAGAATTAAAAAAGAAAGCACTCAGGGCATCAGGGTGGCTCAGCCAGTTAAGTATTTGACGTCAGCTCAGGCCATGATCTCAAGGTTTGTGAGTTCAAGCCCCGCATTGGGCTCTGTGCTGACAGCTCAGAGCCTGAAGCCTCCTTCAGATTCTGTCTCCCTCTTTCTGCCCCTCCCCTGCTTGCGTTCTGTCTCTCTCTCAAAAACAAATAAACATTAAAAAAAAAAAACTTTTAAAAGGGAAAGCACTGAGCAGTGGCCGCCCTCACTGTCCTCAGAGGCAAGTGCTGCTACTGTGGCTATAGATCCCTCCAGATTGCAGCTCGTAGCTGGACACAACCACACATGCACCTGTGCATCACAGTCCCAGAGCTCTCAGAGGCCACCAGGTGTCTTCCCTGATTTCACTACTCCACAATACACACTGGGGGCCTCCGTGTCTATGCACAGAGGTATAAAAGTTTTTATGACTTGATGATACCCAGTGAAAAATGATTTTCCAAAAGAGATGTGCTAAGTCTTCTTTCACTGCAACAGCCTCAGCCTGAGTTTTATCATCAGCAAACATTTTTTAAGCGTTTAGTTTTTGCAAGGCACAGTACGAACTATAGTTTACACTTTTTAGTGCTGCACAGGACTACATTGTATGAATCTAGCATAATTTATTTAACCAATCTCTCTTTTATGGATATTTATGATGGCCTCCAATTTTTCATATTTCTAAAAGTGTTACAATAAACTTGGGATACAGCTCTGCATACTTGTACATGTGTATTTTATGGAATAGATTTCTACAAGTGAGATTATGAGGCCAAAGGGCAGGCATATTCATTTATTAATGAATGTTTATTAAGAACACGGACCTAAAGAAATCAAAGCATCGGGGCACCTGGGTGGCTCAGTCAGTTAAGAGTCCAACTTCAGCTCAGGTCATGATCTCACAGTTCGTGAGTTCAAGCCCCATGTCAGGCTCTGTGCTGACAGCTCAGAGCCTGGAGCCTGCTTCGGATTCTGTGTCTCCCTCTCTCTCTGTCCCTTCCCCACTCACGCTCTATCTCTCTCTCAAAACTAAATAAACATTAAAAATTTTTTAATAAAAAAAAAGAGCAAGACATCTCAGAAAAGTTTCGTAAAGAATTGTACTTGTATTTATGGCCCCAGGTACCTGATGAGCTGCAGATGCTATTGTTGGCAGGTGAGTTTCTGACACTGACAATAAGCTAATTCTAGTTCTTTCTCTTTCCTCTTCCTTCTTTTCTTCCTTTTCTTCTTCCTCCTTCTCTCCATTTATCAAACATGTATTAGTACCTACTCTGTATCAGGCAGGATACATAAGAGCAAGTGTTTTAAAGAGACAACAGGGACAGACCAACAGGAAATAAGGAAGAGAAGAGTAAGTCAGGATGCAGGGGAGAGGGGGGACAGCAGGAGGGCTGGTGCCAGAGAGAGGCCTGTGGGAATCAATGTCCAGGAGAGAAGAGATTGTTTTTTCAAGGGGGAAAAGCTGCCAGGATAAGAGGAAGTTTGGGGAGTTCAGTGGATGGAAAAAATTCTTAATTTAACCGCCCTCCACAACCCCAGACCTCCACCATTCTTCCAGAAAGATTTAAATGATTGCTTGCTGCTGTTCTGGATACCACAGTGGTATTCCTTCCAAGTGCAGAGTCGGGACACAAGATAGCCCCATTGTAGACAGTGTGTACCAAGATTAATAATATGAAATATTTATTAATCAATAATATGAAAATGATTTCATCCCCCACTAATGTACCCAGGACATTCTGTGCAGATGACCCATCCTTCTGTCCCTAGCTATTCTTATCTTTCCTGTCTGTTCATTCTCTGGATGGTTATTGAGCACTGACTCTGAGCCAGGACTATTCTGGGCCCTGGAGGTACAACAGGAACAAAACATACTAGTTTCCACCCTCGCATGCTCTGAAGGAATAGCAGGTGCTATGCAGAGTGTGACCTTCCCAAGGAGGTGCCAAGTGAATGAAGACCCTGACGTGGCTGCATGAAGAACACACCAGGCAGAAGGGACACGTTGAGGCAGGAAGCCTGGCATGTTGAGGAAATGGAGAGAAGGGTGGTGTAGCAGGCAGGGGGAGGGCTAGTGAGCTCAGATTGGCTGGAGAAGTCAGAGGGATCAGGTCTCAGGGGCCCTGATGGCTCCAAGGAGGAATGTAGGATTTAGCCTAAGGCTTTCTTACATTTTTCAAGCCCACAGCACTGTTTAGGGAGCCCAGAGCCTGGGGAAAGAGGGCAGGGGGCCGCTTCACCACCCTGACTATAAGCTCCTCCACCACGGCCAGCAAGGCAGGAAGCCAGAGCATGGGAAGAAGGTGGAGTGGTGGCCACGGACACTGAGGGACCAATAGACATCTAGGTCCTCCTCCACCAGCACCAGACAGCAGGGAAGTCCAATAGGTTTCAAGAGCAGAACGTTCCCATGGACACAAGCATTCTAAGAAAACAAAGTTCAAGCCTAAACATAATGATGAGGTGGAGGCATCACTGAGCCCTGATCACCTGTACGAGCACTTTCTCTCTGCCCCATGGACAGCTGACTGCTGCCACCCTCATGGGGAATAAGAGATGGATCCTTGCACGGGGAGTCCCAGAATGCAGATGTCACAGCCCTCTGGCTGAGGCTTTGTGGGTCAGAGTCAAAGACAGAGAGGGGATTCCCAGCTGCCACCATCCTGGCCACAGACGGAGGTCAGGCTCCATCGGTAACCCTTGAGGGAGGGTAACAACTTCCCGACTCACCTGGAAACGCAAGGAACCAACTGAAATCTCATCCCACATCTCTTCTTCAAAAGCCTTTGTTCCACTGGTAATAATATTGGCACGGAAACGTGAGATGAGCTCTTTCATTGGGAATAATTTCTCCTTTCCATGCTCATCGCTGTTTAAGACAAACCAAAAGGGGGGAAGTGGGAAGGGTGGATAACAGAGCTGCTGTAATTATTCAATATTTCTAGCCCTTGATGCCTGACTTCATCAAGTGTACTCAGGCCTGAGCCTAGATGATCAGAACCAGCTTCTACCATGAGTGTAAGGCCAGCAGACACCCATCTGTTAGACAGACATCGATGATGTTTCGTGGGAGATTGTCTGTCTCCATGGACAGGCCCAGAAAAGGCAGTGCAAAGAGTAAGTAGATCTTAGCTGAAGAGATGAAGGACTCTGGAAACTAAGTGAACAGGGGTCAAGTGAACAAACTCCTACAAAAATACCATTTCTACATGGTGAGTCTGGACAAGGCGTTTAAGGAGTGACAACAGGCTTAAGTACCAAGAACCTAAAATGTTCCAAGAGCTCATACCGTTTTTTTTTTTTTTTTTTTTTTGGATGTGAGAACACCATAAAGCAACAATGTGTATATACAGAAGGTTTTAGTATGTATTTCCCACAGAGAACAGACTGGTGGTTACCAGAGGCAGGGGTGGGAGCAGGCAAAATGGGTGAAGGGGGTTGAAAGGTACAAACTTCCAGTTACAAAATAAATACATCACGGGGATGTAATGCACAGGTGTGATGACTATAGTTGTTAATACTGTACTGCATATTTGGAAGTTGCTAAGAGAGTATATCTTTTAAGTTCTCATCACGAGAAAAAAATTTGTAACTGTATATGGTGACAGATGTTAACCAGACTTATTGTGGTGATTGTTTCTCAATATGTACAAATAACGAATCATGCTATTGTACACCTGAAACTAATATAATGTTGAATGTCAATTATATCTCCATAAAAACAAATTTACTTCCTAACTTCTGTACTGTTTGCAGCTTTAATGAGCATTCACAATTTTTGTAATCGTGTTTAAGAGTTTTGTTTACTACCATGAGGTCCTATAAAATGGCTCTCTGCACCTCCATGCACCAAAGGGGGAAAAGCACTAAAAATAAAGCATCTGAAAACTTCAACAAAAAAACACATTGTGTGACCCTGTTATGCTGGGTTCAAGAACAGGCACAACTAGAAATGGTGAAAAAGTCAAAATAGCGGTAATCTTCGGTAGGGCTGACTCACAGGGCATCCAAGGAAGGTTTCTGGTGTACTAGAAATGTTCTCTAATTGATCTGGGCAGTGGTACATGGGTGTATATATATATATATATATATATATATATATATATATATATATAATGTAAAAATTAACTGAGCTATGTACTTACAATTTTTGTGCTTTGTTGTGCTTTAAGAAAGAAATTTTTTTTTAAGTTGGGGGATGGGGTGGTCCCAAAGTATGCCTGGAATTTTCCCTGGAAACAGAACTGAAAAGCTCTGGTGGAGGATAAGGCTGGTCCCCTTCCGAGCAGGGACTGGTATGTGACAAGCCGGGACCAGGATAACCAAGCCTAGTTTCAGTAGTATGTGCAACTCCCATGAGCAGTGAGAACTACAGTTTCTTCATCTGAAATGAGAGGGCTAGCACTTTCCAGTCCTAAAATCCTTTGATTTTGGATTTATCCTCCGAGTTACAAATGTTTACTTTGTGCTTTGTAAAAGGGAAAGTATTATGTTCAAAAGATATTATGGTCATCATCAGGGAAATAAACATCAAAACCACAATGAGGTACCACCTCGCAGCAGTCAGAATGGCTAAAATTAACAACTCAGGCAACGATGGATGTTGGTGAGGATGCAGAGGAAGGGGAACCCTTTTGCACTGCTGGTGGGAATGCAAACTGTTACAGCCACTCTGGAAAACAGTATGGAGGTTTCTCAGAAAACTAAAAATAATAGAACCTCCCTACAACGTAGCAATTGCACTACTAGATATTTATATAAAGGATACAGGTGTGCTGTTTTGCAGGGGCACATGCACCCCAATGTTTATAGCAGCGCTATTGACAATAGCCAAAGTATGGAAAAAGCCCAAATGTCCATCGACAGATGAATGGATAAGAAGATGTGGTATATATACACAATGGAATATTACTTGGCAATCAAAAAGAATGAAATCTTACCATTTGCAACAATGTGGATGGAACTAGAGGGTATTATGCTAAGCAAAATTAGTCAGAGAAAGAGAAATATCATATGACTCCAATTATGTGGAACTTAAGAAACAAAACAGATAAACATATGGGAAAGGAAGCAAAAATAATATAAAAACAGGGAGAGGGACAAAACGTAAGAGACTCTTAAATATAGAGAGCAAACTGAGGGTTGCTGGAAGGGTTGTGGGTAGGGGGATGGGCTAAATGGGTGAGGGACATTAAGGAGGACGTTTGATGGGATGAGCACTGGGTGTTATATGTAGGGGATGAATCAAGGGGATCTACTCCTGAAATCATTATTGCACTAGATGCTAACTAACTTGGATGTAAACTAAAAAAAAAAAGATACTATGATCAGAATATGTATTATAGAGTCCATAAAATTTGAAAGATGAACAGACATACAGCAACCACAGCCCCCAGCGACCTCCCGGGTACGAGGCACAGGCTGGTCCACTTACCTGTCACACCCACTCCCTGCTTGTCAGCCCTGTGCTAAGCTACCTGGTAGGAAACATGGTCCCTTCCTGGTAGAAACCAGGATTGCAGCAAGCCGGTCTCCCCCTCCTATTTTCCACACCAAGACTCCCAGAAAACCACTGACCTGTTCTCTCCAGGGCTCTGGGTACCTGAGGAGGTGCCGGGATGGCTCTGTGAACACCCAGGGACCATGAAGCTGTGTGATACTTATATGCCCAAGGAGGGCGAGAGAGGCCATGGCCAGGGAACTCAGTTGTATGTTTTTGCCAATGACTATAAACAGGAATCACTACAAACAGTCCATCTTTGTCATTTTTATTAAGCTACATTTGTACTGTTTCTGAGCACGCACACATGTGCCCAATATCACCAGGCATGTGAGAGTCACAGGATCCCTGGGTCATAGTGACAGCCGTGTGCACACCTCTCCTGGCCTGTGCACAAGGAATAAGCAGCCAGTCACAGCTCTCACATAACAGTGGGGCGATTTTTTTGCCTAATTGTCTGATTACCTTGGGACTTCAATTTCCTCTAAATACAATGAAGGGGGTTGAACTAACTCTTTCTGGAGCTGACCTGCTAACACATCAGGGCCCTTGGAAGCACATTGGGTGGAAGTGAGCAGCTAGCGCTCCTGGCTCTGTCTGCTGATACAAACAAATAATATCTATAATTCCAACTTTAAAGCTTTCATAACCACCCTTCTTTTCACTCAAAATGACTGTGGAAGTAGGGCAAGGCTCCTAAGGGACAGGGGGTGGGTGGGAGCACAGGCAATGAAATTGGGTCAAGTTCAATTCAATTAAAGCAAATGCTAAGAAATGGAATGATTAAAATGAGATTTGGGGTTCACTAAGCATCATGAAGTCATCAAGAGAGACATGGGAACTGGACCCAAAGGGCTTTGTAACTTCTCGGGGCCTCAGTCACTCATCTGGACTCCATGACCCGCCCCCCCCACCTCCAGGCAGGCGCCAGGCTCACCCTGGTCAAGTGGTTACACCTGCCTGCTATTCCCAAGGCAGAGGATCTTACCTGGCCTTTAATTGCTGCTGAAGCTCCAAAACACTGGATGTGTTTATCAGCAAATACTGCGCTTCATTCACCAGAGAAAGGGTGGCTGTTGAACCAGCAGATTGATCTAAAAGTGATGGTGTATTTTTAAAAGAAGTTGCCAAATACATATATATAAAATAATGTTTTATATATATTATATATATAAATTAGCCATAAAAAAGAATGAAATCTTGCCATTTGTAACAACATGGATAGACCCTGAGGGCATTACACTAAATAAAATAAGTCAGACAGAAATGCCATATGACTTCACTTATATGTGGAATCCAAAACAAACAAACAAAACAAAACAAAACAAGCTCATAGACACAGAGAACAGATTGGTGGTTAACAGAGGCAGGGGGTGGGGGTGGGCAAGATGGATACAAGATGGAGTCAAAAGACACAAGCTTCAGTTATAAAAAAAATACATCATGAGCATGTAATGTACACCATGGTGACTATAGTTAATAATATTGTACTGCATATTTGAAAGTTGCTAAGAGAGTAAATCTTAAAAGTTCTCATCACAAGAAAAAAATTTAATTGTATGTGGTGACAGATGTTAACCAGATTTGTTGTGGTAACCATTTCTCAATACATACAAATACCAAATCATTGTGCTGTACATCTGAAACTAATATGGTGTTATATGTCACATATACTTCAATAAAAAGTTTAAATAAATTAAAAAGAAGAATTGCTTTCTTGGAATGCAAATGAATCCTGCTTCCATTAACTTGCACTTTTAAAAAGCAGAGAATATTTCTATAAGGGAAAAAAATGGTGCCCTGGAAATAATAAAAATGTTCTAAGCATTGCTCAAACCTCTCAGCAACAGAAAGAAAATGAGCTGTTAATACTCTGTTAATAATCTGGAAAAAGAATAATAATAAAATGCTGAAGTGAAATTGTCCCAGCAAAGAAGACCTGGAGGCAACATTTAGAGAAGGAGAAATGAGAGGGAGGTAGGGAGAGGGAGCTTCCCCAAGATGGTGGAAAGAGGAGCCTTGATGAGGGCCACAGGCCCGGGAAGATCTGAGTCCAGTCAGGGAAAGCTGTCTTCTGTCCTTCGGCAAGTGTGTGATATTGACTTTAGAAATAAATAATACAAGTTTTAAAACTACTGGAAGGGAAAAAAGCTAGTGAAAGAAAATATCAAGTGCGCCCAGAACTGCTAGCACCTTCTGTCAGACCATTCGTTGGGAGGCCATCTCTGTCTTTATGGGAGATTTTGAGAAAGGGGATCAGCTGGGCCAAAGCCTACAGAGGTGTCTCCAGACCAAGTGTCTGGGACCCAGCATACACAAGAATGGATACTTTTAAGAGAATTGCTTTTCAGATCCGCTACTTCCAATTGTTCTTTTTGCTAAAATGGCCCTGTCAGAGGCGGGAGGAGGAATCCCAGCCCCCTCCGCAAAGGCCCTTCTCACACTTCCCAGAAGAAAGGCTCCTCTCTCCTAAGGCACATTGCCACCGGAGGCTAAAACTCCAGGGTGGAAAACAAAAGCCCCATTCAAAGCACTGGGGTGTGTGCTGAGAAAATACAAGCCTCTAAAGCTTGGGTGAATGGGCCTCCCCCAGGTCAGATAGGTTCCCAATCCTCACTATACACAAACTGCCCAACCTAATTAAGTGGCCACATGACAGATGATTAAAGTCATCATAATGTTAGATCCCGTGCTTTGGTCATGTGCCTCAGAAGAAAGGTTTGAGTGACAGTGCATTAACCAAATTCCTTCAGTCCCCAGCTTTTTAGTGACTTAAATAGGGTTCTCCAGAGAAGAATCAGTACTGGACATGGGCTATTCTGGTCACAGGTGACATTCATTCATGAATATGGGAATTAAGGGGGGGGAAGGAGCTCAAGCATCTCAGTAAGAGATTCTTTTTCAACAATGTTTTCTCTTTATGTTTATTAACTTTTTTCAAAGTATATAATATGCTTTTGTTGCTTTGATAAACTGTGTACCATTAAAGAGGTACACAGCCAAAAAGATCTCCTAACACTTAGACTCATGATCACAGTAAACTTGAAAAATGTGTATACATTTCAATTTACATATAATTGTAGTTTCAGATAAATATGGTAGAGTGAACAAGAAAAGATTTTCTTTTTTTTAATTTTTTATGTTTATTTATTTTTGTGAGACAGAGAGAGACAGTGTGAGTGGGGGAGAGGCAGAGAGAGGGGGAGACACACAATGCGAAGCAGGCTCCAGGCTCTGAGCTGTCAGCACAGAGCCTGATGCGGGGCTCGAACTCACAAACCATGAGATCATGACCTGAGCTGAAGTTGGACGCTTAACCGACTGAGCCACCCAGGTGCCCCAAGAAAAGATTTTCAAGCATAAAATATATAACACTAAAATAAAATTCCATCAAGGAAATGAAACGGAAATATAAGTTGAAGAAGGAAAAGGAAAGAAATAAGATTCCTGACCGTTAAAAGAGAGTTTGTCCATATATATTTTAATTAATATTCTTGAAAATCAAACCACTAAATATTGAGATTCCACTGGCCAATTTAGATGACAATGTAAATAATGTAGCTTTAAAAAGGTTCCTCTCAGGTGTACCAACCTAAAAATATTCAAAGACCAATAGCCTAGGCCATCAGAGACCTCTCCACCATAAAAGGCATCCTTGAAGTATAATATTCTCAAGCTGATGCTCCCTGACACTGCATCATACAGGGGACAGACTCCTCTCTGCACCTACCTTTGCCCACCCAGGTCCCCATCTCCCACAACGACAATCACTGCCACCTCCTGCCTGGCCCCTGTGACCTCCTTACCTCCCTCTCTGATGCAGCCTCCATATCACACCAAGACTATCTTTCTAACACATGTGCCATCACGAAACTCCTCAGCTTGGAGCTTTCAATGAGTGCCTCCAACCACAAGGTACCACTTACTGACTCCTCAGCCAAACATTCATCCTTTCTCCCCAGCTCTCCCCCATGGCTCCCCTCCCACATTCAACCCTCCTAAACACCTCTCTGGGCCCATGAAATGCCAAGGCTTGCCAAACTGCTCCCGACTAACCTTCTTGCCTCTCCCTGCCTAGAAAACTCCTGCTTTCATATTAAGAAACAGCTCCAGAGCTATCTCCTCCCTGAAGCCCTCCATGACTCACTTCCTGTATAGAAGATACCTGCCCCACAACCCATTCCCTTTGCATAGACCTTTATGTTAGTATCACTGTCTACTGGTAGGTCGTTGTGCCTAAACTTAGATCTTGAAGGACCACAACCAATGCTTCATAATCTCAGGCAGCATCCTGAGGACCCAGCTGAGCCCAAGGAGACCGCAGGCACTAGGAATGATGGGACCTTATTCTATCAACTCATTTAGATGGTGGCCCCGGTCCTGTCGAGCCCCACTCCTTGCATGTCCCTACTCAGAGAATTGCCCCTTTCTCTCTCCCCTTCATCACGTCTCTAAGCTTACCCATGCCCAATCACTATCAGCTCACTCCCTCAATAAGATGAACATACACTTATTCCCTTTCTCCATCACATAGCAACTCAAATTCTTGCACAACTTATGACATGATAAACTGTCAACACTTCTAAAAGTACAATTATTTTACATCCATTGAATTCTCTCTCTATCATACACATTCAGGGATTCATGGGTTCATCTGTACAGGTCACTAGATCCAGTCACTGGTCCCTGTACTGTCACAATGTTACTCAGATTTACAAACCAGTCTTTCTGGGAGCTAATCACTAAGCCAGGTCACCCATACACAAATCAATAATGTGGCAGTGACGCATTCATTCATTCATCTAGTATTTACTGAGCAACTACAATGTGCCAGATGCCGTTCTGAGCACAGGGGATGCACCACTGAATAAAGTGCACAAAAATCCCCATTTTCCAAGAGCTTACAATCTATCACAAGCTAATACATAGAATAACTGAGTAAAATGCATGTCCTATCAGATGCAAAATGCATCCAACAGAAAATAAAACAGGGAATGAACCAAAGAGGTTCAGGTGGGGGCTCTGGTCCTAAGGAGAGCAGTCAGCCAGGCTTCCCTGAGAAGCCGGCCCTTGAGCAGACACCTGAAAGTGATCTCTTCTTCCTGTGTGGTACCGTTAACTTCCAAGTACAGTAAAACCTTGGATTGCGAGCAATTTGTTCTGTGAGTGTTCCACAAGAATAGCAAATATTTCTAATAAATTTTAACTTGATAAACGAGCACTGTCTTACAATACTAGTAGTGCCTGATGCCGAATGTCACATGATCACAACTGAGTCAATGGTTCTTCTTTCTCTCTTTCCACCACCCCTCTCACTGTGGGATTGTGCGTGATCATGTCCCATGCTTGGATGCTCGGTCTGAGGCCAGTGTTTGGCAGAAATCAGTAATTCTTCAGAACATTGGAGGTGCCCACAACTGGCACTAGTGTATTTTTTGTCACTTCAAAGCACCTATGGACAGTCCTTTGCTTTTGCATACAAGACTAAGCTTAGGAACGCTTTGCTTCCTTCTAGGTCAGGCTGCTTGAAGACCCTTTTCTCTGCTGCCTTATTGCCAGTTACATTAAATACAGAATATGACAAGAGTTTATTAATACTGTACTGTAGAGGCACTTGGGTGGCTCAGTCGGTTAAGCGTCTGACTTCAGCTCAGGTCATGATCTCGTGGTCTGTGATTTTGAGCCTCACGTTGGGCTCTGTGCTGACAGCTCAGAGCCTGGAGCCCGTTTCAGATTCTGTGTCTCCCTCTCTCTCTCTGTCCCTCCCCGGCTTGCACTCTGTCTCCCTCTCTCTCCTTCAAACATAAATAAAAATTAAAATTTTTAAAATACTGTACTGTAATCAACATCTGTAGTGATAATGAAAGTCATCCTACACATAACCCTCCTCTCACTTGTCTTATACCAGCCATGAAAGTTTTTAAAGGTAAGTACAGATTAATTTATTTTTCTTTATATTTTGTATTTTATTATTTTGTATTATATCGCTGTATTGTAATCATTTTCATATGAATATTTTTGGGTCGTGGAACGAATCATCTGAGTTTCCATTATTTCTTATGCGGAAATTCACTTTGATATACAAGTGCTTTACACTTATGTGATATACGAGCCTGCTTCCAGAACAATTTATGCTCTCAAACCAAGGTTTTACTGTACTTTCTTCTCTGCTGTCTCCGTTCAGCTCACAACAGCTATGGCAGGAAAAACTGCCAGCATTTTTACAAGTTGAAGGCATTGAAGTCTACACCAGTCTGGGCACCACAAGTCTCCGCATTTGCCAAGTTCTCAGCCACGTGGTGACAGAGCCAAGACTAGAAACCAGGTTTTCTCATTCCCACATACAAACTGAGGACATAGCAAGCTACCAATGTTTGTTAGTTTGTTTGTTCGCTTTTTCAGAGAGAGACAGAGAGACAGAGCACAAGCAGAGGAGGGGCAGAGAGAGAGGGAGACACATAATAGGAAGCAGGCTCCAGGCTCTGAACTGTCAGCACAGAGCCTGACGTGGGGCTCAAACTCACGAGCTGTGAGATCATGACCTGAGCCAAAGTCGTATGCTTAACTGACTGAGCCACCCAGGTGCCTGCAAGCTTCCAATGTTTTTCTATAACCCAGTGAAATTGTGCTTCTAAACATGGCAGACTGAGACAGAGTGCTTGTCAGAGGCAACACAGCTGGTTGGAACCCCACCGCCACCTCCTCGGGGTCAGCCTGGAGACCACATGTGGGTCCTATGGACCACCCTGCTTTCTGCACAAGAGCAAATCACCCTGTGAATTCATTTCAGGGGCTGATTTTTTTTAATGTTTATTTTTATTTTTGAGAGAGAAGGAAAGGAGGCGCAGAGAGAGGGGGACAGAGGATCTGAAGCAGACTCTGCGCTGACAGCAGAGAGCCCGATATGGGGCTCGAACTCATAAATCATGGGCTGATTTTGAGGTATGCAAGGGTAAACCCAAGTTCCTGTCCCCTAAGAACCAATCAGAAATGTGATACCTTTGCCCCGTTTCTTTGCACTTCTTTGAAAGTTTGAACTTTGTTTGAGCAATTGACATGGATGGCCAAAAAACCTTGACAACCAGCTTGAAATTTTTTCTCCACAATTATAAGTATTTACCCTAGGGGAGAAAAAGGGGAGGGGCGGTGAATGTTCTATGGTATTCCTTTAAATAATAATATACATAGCAAAAATATTTTCAATTTTAAATATAATATACAATATAATAAATATGATGTAAATTCAATACTGGGCCCCAAGGAGAAGGAAGCCTAAGGGACTGTGTGCTCAGGAAGCTGCAGGCAGATGCCCAAAGTATGGGACGACCAGACGTCTGGGGCTTGTGCGAAGCTTTCAGATCGGATAAAAAGCTTTGGAAGTCCCTCTTAAAAGACCTTGCTTATATTAATTACAGACACTGAATACCACAAAGCTTAGAATTTGAGAGCTTCCAGACCAATATTTTGCTTTAAGAAGCCCTTGAACCCAGACATACGTTCTGGGTTTTTACTATGCACCTGGCTAATCTTTTCCCTCATGGCCAGACCACATGGAACAGTAAGAACACTATGCCTTTCAGTTACTCGTAAGTACATTCATCGATCCAGTTTTTTTTAAAAAACTCTGCAATATTAGAGACTTCTTAAATAGAATTTAAAGAATTTAATTTTTTTAACTTTTTCATTTTTTTAATTTTTAAAATTTTTAAGTAGCCCCCATGGAGCCCAATGCGGGGCTCAAACTCACAACCCTGAGATTGAGACCTGAACGGAGATCAAGAGTCGGACACTCAACCAACTGAGCCACCCGGGAGCCCCAAGAATTTAAATTTTTAAAAATTATTCTAAAATCTACCCATCACCAGAATTCATAATGCAAAATTGCTAATAACCTACATTGGGATTACAAGTGAGATAGTGTGGAAAACCTGTCACATCCTTCATTTTTACTGGATCAAATAGCTGCCTATCTATGTCTAGAAAGGGAAGAGTAGAATGAGATCTCATTTAGTTTCACATTCTCTTCGATGCTTTGAGAGATCGCACTGAAGTCTGTTTTCATTCATCTGAGCACTGATGGATCTGAGCAGAAGAAGCCTAACTACCTCTTTATTAATCAGAAAACAGCATTCCTCTCAAATGCAACTAAAGGAAACGTGCAACAAGGAATGAGCCTCATGAATAACAGCGGGTATCCCTCAATGGCCAGTGAACAAGCTTGAAGAACAGCAGGGAGCAGTGTGGCCAGCGTGGAGTTCATGAGGGCAAAGAGGCAGCAGACTGGCTGGGAGGGGCTGGTGCACCTGAGGACCGATCTACAGGGCATTGCTCTCTTCCCGCTTTATGCCACCCTGCAGATGGACCTGAGATTTTTACCTGCAGCAGAGTCTCACCTGTCTGCACAGACCTTGCTTTGGCAAATCTGAGCCCGCTCACCATTTTCCTCAAGAGGCACCTCTATAGGCTCCATCCCTAGTGAACAAAGGTTAGAGACAGATTTATTATCACGCAAAAAGAACAACGATATAAGTGAAGGTACATTATCATGAAGTATACAAGAATTGTAATGATCCTGGAATTGATTGCATCAAATAATTAGCCAGGTCTTGGAAATCTCTTTATACCAAAGTGATTCTCTTTAGCATGGTCATTAACAATAATAGCAGGTACACCAAACAGCCTTCCTGTGGAAGACCCTGCACTTAGGCAGTCACATCCACTGTAGCTGAAACACTACAAATCCCTTAGAAGATTTCTCTACATCTGGATGACTCCACATCCTAAAGTCATTGTTCTCTAAGCTCCCTTACATCCTTTAGACATAGGCAGGCATGAAGGCTCTTTCTGTAAAGATATCAGCATGGAGTGGTAATTCTCAACAGCCCTGGGAGTCAGCATCAAATTGGACTCCTACACCAATCATTGTTATCATGATGGATAGACAGACAGACAGAAATAAAACTGTTACTATGTTAGTGGGTTTGGGAAACTTTTGTTTTTAAATTAGTTACAAGTATCATATGTATGAAGAGTATAGAGCATGTGTGTGTGACAGTTAAAAGAATAATGGTTAACACTCATACCCATTACCCAGCTAAAGTGGTATTCATTCTTTAATAAAATCAGAGTGAAATATGTGGATGGAATGAGAGGAAACTGGTCCAATGCCATTAAGGAGTGAAAGACCTTTGGTAAAGGTTGAAACTGCGAGGCCCTCTGTCACTCTGCACTCCTTGTCCTCCATGAGTCAGTAAGAGTATAGGGAGAGGCATGAAGCCAAGACACCTGAGCGGAATGTGTGGCAGTCCCTACTCCGGGGACACTGGAAGAAGGAGCTCCTCCCGTGTGACCCATCTGTGCCCTCCAGCCCTCTCAGCATGGCTGCCTGTCACACCGCTCACACTGACCCAACCTGTCCCTCAGGCAAGCACATGTCATACACGCCTGCGTCCCTGCCCATCCTGGTCCTTCTTCATCACACAGAGCACAACACAGCACAGCAGACCGGCACATCATGAGCTTCAGATCAGGCCTGCTGCTCAGGCCTGCCCATCACAACAGGGCTTTCGGCACGACAAAGACAGAGATGCTACGATCTGAGTACCTAGTGTTCCATAGGGAACTGTGTCCCCTGATTGTCTGCACCTTACACAAGCACAGCCAGCTCCACACTCCTGGCCCTGTGTGGGGAAAGCCAGAAGAAGAACTAATCCAGATTGCTCAAAAAGTTCAGAGAAGGAATGTATTGTGCTGAATAATTATAGATGCTGCCATGTCAAAAAGAGTGTGGATGGAAGGATATAGTGCCAGGTATGCACCCACAGGGGAGAACAGTACAGTGAGCTTGAAACATTGGTTATGCGGAGTTAACCACAGCAGGGGGCACAGCATGTGGACAAGTGCGTACCCTGGACAGCCAGTGGTGGGCCTGTGTTCAGCCTCTTTCTATCCTTACCCAAGGGTCTAAAAAATCACACAGGGTCTTTGTCCCTCAGCTGCCTTCTGAAGGTCATTGCAGACCTCTGGTTAATGCAACAGAGTCTGGGAGCCATCCATTAATTGAACTCAAGAGTCCTCAACAAAGTTCATTGGAAGTGAGTTCATTACGTACTAAGCCCTGTGCTCAGCTCAGAGATACAGAGGGATAAAAAAGCCTGACCCCTGGATGCCTAAAATCTTTGTGAGTGACAAATCACACACATGAAACCATTCTAATGTCTTGTTTTATTATTTATTATTTAGTTTGACCTGTCATGCATTGCCAAAGGATGCCTTTATTCCACCCACGATGCAGAGTATCTGATACATGGTGGGAGGGGGCACCACACCACCTCACAAAGTGCTGCTGATTTGGAGTGGAAGATATTGGGTATTTGTTTTCTTTCTCTCTCCTATTCTTTACATTCTGGGATAAACCCTACCTAGTCATGATATACATTTTTATGCTACAGAGAATAAAAAGAAAGAGAAGCAACCTACTCAATTATTTTTGTATGTTAATACCCTGGGTACCTAAACTTAAATAAGAAAAGCACCATAAGAGAAGATGATGTATCAATCTCACTAACAAATAGGAACAAAATTACTAAACAAAATATTAGCAAACCAAATCCATCAGTGTGTCAAAAAATCATTGTCAAGTAGTTATCTCCCCCATAG
The DNA here is from genome assembly GCA_028646485.1 of Cryptoprocta ferox. Taxonomy (NCBI): domain Eukaryota; kingdom Metazoa; phylum Chordata; class Mammalia; order Carnivora; family Eupleridae; genus Cryptoprocta; species Cryptoprocta ferox. Next base: position 52,356,865 of record CM053566.1, on the reverse strand, counting down.
GAGGCTAAGGATAATTTACTACTAGACAATCTACACTAATGTAAGATATCACACTAATAGACTATAGGAAAAAAAATATGATGACCAACAGATACAGAAAAAGCATTCAATAAGATTGACTACTAGTCATCATTTGGCTAAATGAGAAAAGAAGTACTTTAGCCTGGTAAAGCAAATCTATAAAAAACCTATAGTAAGCACCATTCTTATTTTTGAAACTTTAAAGGCATTCTATTCAAATCATAATAAAGAAGGATATCTTCCATCACTGCTTCGCCATTATATAAGAAGGCCTAGTCAATGCAATAAGGTAAGAAAAAGAAAGAAGATAAATAAAATTAGAAAGAAATATATGATACTATCATTATTAGAAGATGATATGTCTGTTTATACAGAATATGTGAGGAAATCTTCAGACCAACTAATAAAACTAACAAGAATTCAGAAAAAGTACTGGGTAAAACACTAATATACAAAAATCAATAGTGTTTCTATATGCATTAATAACCAATTAAAATATTTAATAGAAAAAAGATAGTATTAAAAATATTCCAATAAACTATTACTATTGCTATGGCAAAAAAAAGTGTAAAAGTTTCTGGGAAATATTGTTACATTCCGGAGTAATTAAAGAAGCCTTAAATGGAGAGAAACACTTTGTAAATAAAAGACTTGATATTATATGATGTAAGTTCTTTTAAAATTAATATATGTTATTCAATTAAAATATTATTACAGATATATGACTGCAAAATATGTGATTTTCACAATCAAAATCCCAACAGGACACATCAATGAAAATATACAGATTGTCAAAGTGGATAAAAAAGCATGAGCCAATTCTATGCTAGGTATAGGAAACTCACTTTAAATATAGTGATATAGGCAGATTAAAAGTAAAAGAACCATCAAAAAGGTATAAAGACAACCTACAGAATGCAAGAAAATATTTGAAAATCATATATTTAAAAAGGGACTTCTATACAGAATATATAAAGGACTCTTACAACTCAATAATTCAAAAATAAACAAGCAAAGAATCTGAATAGATATTTTTCTGAAGAAGATATACAAATGACCCATAAACACATGAAAAGATAATCATTAAAGAAATGCAAATCAAAGCCACATACGTACCACTATACATCACTCTGATGGCTATTAAAAAACAAAAACAACAGAAAATAATAAGTGTCAAGGATGTGGAGAAATTAGAACCATCATACATTGTTGGTGGGCATATAAAATGGTGATGCAGCCACTTTGGAAATGCTGAACATAGAGTTCCCACATGACCCAGCAATTCTACCCCTAGGCACAGACCCAAGAGAATTGAAAACATATATCCACACAAAAACTCGTACACAAATGTTCAGAGCAGCATGATTTCGAATAGCTAAAAAGTGGAAACAATCTAAATATCCATCAACTAAAAATGGATTTTTTAATGGTATATCCATGCAATGGGATATTATTCAACAATATAGATGGACCCTCAAAAACATGGTGCTAAGTGAAAGAAGCCAGTCACATACTGCACAATTCCATTTATATGAAACATCCAGAAGAGGCAATTGTGAATACACCAAAAAACTCCTGAACTGTACACTTCCCACTAGCCACACTTCATGTGCTCAATAGCCACATGTAACTAACTAATGGCTACCAATTTGGACTAAATAGATACTGAACATTTCCATCATCAAATAAAATTCCATTGCACAGAGCCAATCTATACTTTTATATATATTAGATAGTTCATAACAAAAAATCGACAAGGAAGAATTAAAATTTGAGTACATATCATGAGAGGTGATGGAAATAAAGAGAATGTAAGTAAAAAGACACATAATTTCAAATTTTATACTTATTTTTTGAGTGATTCATTAAATCTTTACCTCTCTCGAGAAATTTCTCAAAACACAAGGAGCAGAAACTTTTTGTTGTCTTTCAGACATCATTTCACTTCCTTCAGGATTATTTTAATATTTGGCAGAGGAAAACCTATTATTTTGCTTTTGTATGAGGATAAAAGCTACTCTTGACAGTTAATTTGTGAAAATGAACCCAGTTTTCACACCTTTGGCTTTGATGACCATGATCTTTTGCTGCAGGTCAATGAAGGGTTGGATCAGGCAGAGCCGGGGCTCCTGCTTCTGACTCAGGCAAATGCCATTGTGATTCACAACCATCCAGCTCCGGTCATATAGCAGCCCTTGATTTCCTATAGGCCACTTGGTCACCTAAACAAAAAGGTAAGTGTATTTTAGGGCAGGGATCCTCAAAATGGTCTTCACATTATTGCAGTGGCTGCACAAGTACAGACAATCTTCATGAATTCAGTACATACTCTTGGAGAAGGAAATGAAGGAAAAAAAGAAAGTATAGCAAAGACAATGCAAAAGAGACCGTGAGAGAGTTAGATACCTTCTTCCATTCACCCTCTAGATCCACATCCTACCCTTCTTCTCTTCGACCTTTTACATGGGTAATGTAATGGAGCAACATTCAGAGAGAACAAAAGTGTGCACGGAAGGTAAGTGTCCACCCCACCCAGTCCCCCAGTTCCCCTTCCCATAAGCCTCCATCACTCCTGCTTTCTGTACATCCTTCCACAGTGGTAAATGCCTGTACAGGCATACCCTGATACTGCAGACATATTTCTTGCACAATTTATGGCTACACTGGAATGGTCACTGAGTTGATCCACTTTAAGTGTATAAGTTTTCCTGAATTCTTCATATTTCTACAAAATTAAAATATAAATTACACCCACTTCCCAAATAGATCTTGCAATCTAATACCACTCTCCAATATAAAAGAACTGGGATTCCTTGGGGAAATGGTTGATTCTAGGACTGGATCAGGAGCATCTGGTGGTGGTCGAAAAGTAAGGAAGTACTCAAAAAAGAGAATGATGGGAGTATGGCAAAGGAATGCAGGGGACAACTGAAAGCATGCCTCTGGCCAAGACTACTCAAAATAATTTGAGCAAAAATAAAAATAATGATGTAGTAGTGGATTATAACCCAACATATGAAATAAATATTCATGAATACCAAAATAAGTAAATGCCTGAATAAATAATAAGTACACAAATATGTAAATAAGAAAAGTTAAATCTCCTATACAGATGAACCTCAAAGAATTGATGTAGATACTCCCCACTCAAGAAGGTAGAGCATAACTCCCCACTCCTTACATGTGGGCTATACTTACTGACTTCCTTCCAACGAGTTCAGTATGGAAAGGGAGTGGAGGAGAAACTTTACAGTCAACAAACTTGGCAAACATCATCTCAATGCATCTTATCAATAGCAATAAGTCATCTTGGTAGTGTATGTTAATGACATCTTTTGTTATATGATATGATATATAGGATATGATGAGAATAACACTTTACCTCTGTGATCTTCCTCCCCCACCAAAAGCCCATAAACCCTGTCTAATCATGAGAAAGACATCAGATAAACCCAAATTGAGGGACATCCAAAAAAATACCTGACCAGTACTCCTCAAAACTGTTAAGGTCATCAAGAACAAGGAAAGTCTGAGAAACTGGTACAGCCCATAAACTCTAAGGAGATACGACCGCTAAATATACTATGACATCCTGGATGAGATCCTGGAACAGAAAAAGGGCATTAGGGGAAAAAAATCACAACATTTCAATGAAGTATGACCAGGTCTTCACAGGAGTTTTGTCCACAGCTTACTTGCTAGCAGCGCCCATGTGACAGCGCATGCACAGTAGCCCCATCAGGGCGCTTCTGCAGCCAGCTCTCAACTGAAGAGAAGCACAGGCAAAGGTGAAAAAAAGCTTTTGAAGTAGTTAAGAGACAATCGTTCTTGAATCAATTGTGAATCAATTTCATGCAATTGTTTTCCTCTGAGCACTAGATTCAGCTTCTTGAAAGAACCTGAAGAACTTCAATTGAGGGTAATGAAGAAAGGGAAGCAATTTTTAATGAAGGAGCATTTTGGGGGGTGAGTCTTCCAGTGAAGTACATCAGGGAAAATGGAGGCACCACAGAAAGTGAAGGAGAGGAGCTGCATGGCACAGGGGGAGGGCACAGAACTCAAGGAGGAAGAATGTCAAGTAAACTTCACCTCAAGCAGAGCAAGCCCTGTATTCAGGAAATTGAAATGTCATGTAATGGGGGGTGGGGGTACTCTGGAAACTGACAGACCTGGGTTTAAATCTCACCTCAACCATTATTAACTTTGAACAACTTCTTAACCTTCCTGAGTCTTGGCTTTGTCATAGGTAAGATGAACATTATTCTCATTTCTCATACTATTGACTAAAAACTAAAATGAAATATAAAATGTAAAGCAACTAAAATATATCAGATAATTAATAGATGTTAATCCCTTTACCTTTCCCATCAATTTTTCTGATGTATCAAATACTCTCCCCATTGACTGTAGCTGCTTCCATTAGTAGAACATTTGAGCTCAGCAATATTATGGCCTATATGAGCCTTTATGGACAAGTCCAGAAACCACCGTTAAATCATTATTTCTATAGGAAAACATGCTTTGAATTACAAATAGCTTTTTAGAAGACAGTGTATTACTGGAGACAATTCTCCACAGTCTCTCATTTCTGCTGTGTGTCTGCTATAGCAAGCAGAGCACTAACTGCCCTTTTGTTCCAAACTATCTTTTTGAAGATGTTTATATAGCCTCTGGGGAGAAGAACAGGTCTGTTCACAGTCCGCTATTATAATGTCATCCTCCAGAGCAACAGCCAGGCAGGTTTGCTCGCATCCCATTATGAAAGAGTCAGGTTCCCTGAGCGAGGGATGTGCACAGCATCCACCCGGGCCCCTCTGTACTCCCTTTTGGGACTTGGGGGACGCAGGGAAGCAACACAAGCATGAAGCTCATACTGCCTGCTGTTCTGTGAGTAATAAAACCCTTTATCTCTGAACCGGGAGTCTCATGTCTTTTGTCAGCATTGAGGACACTGTGGCAGGCTAGCTTGTTAGCTTACAAGGAGGGTAAATGTCAGACTCTTCACAGTTCTTCACGACTATTTGTTCAAATAGGTCTATACTTTTCTATCCTTTAACTTGTCACCTTAAAATTTAATGTGTTGGCTTCCCCTTCCTCCTTTCTTCTTCCTTTTCATCTGAGCCAAGCTTTCAACCAGTGTGCATGTGATAAAGGAGGGGGGGCAACCCCACTAAGGTGGGGTTTGGTTACATAAGGTGGAGTTGAGTAAATAAATTTCTGTTGAAAATATGGAAGCCAGGTTTCTCAGAGGGGTTGCAAGTATGGAAAGGGGGATAGATAGAATAAATTATGTGGTGTTGGACTGAAAGTGGAGGTGTTAGTGGAAAATCAAGAGCATGGCTAGCTGACATAGATGATAGATAGATAGATGGATAGATAGATAAATAGATAAATAGATACAGATGTGTGTTTACACACAAGTGTTCAGAGTATCCCAAAAGTCTTAACACCTACATATATGTGGTAGACAGAATAATGGTGCCCCCAAACATGTCCACATCCTAATCCCTGGAATTAGGCAAAAGGGACTTGCAGGTGTGATTAAAGCTAAGGACCCTGAGATGGGGAGATCTTCCTGTATTAACCTGGTGGGCCCAATCTCATCAGATGAGTCGTGTTAAAAGTTTATGACAATTTGTCACAGCAGCAAATATTTCTAAGCTCTGTACACAGGGCTTGGGAGCAATAACATCTCAGAAGCAAGACTCAGTCCTAGCAACCAAATATATGTTTCTTAGCATCATTCATTCTCTAATGTAAGAAGTGAAGTACCTTGATGAAATGGTCAACTCCATTTCTCAGGCAGGGGAAATACAGAGTGAGTCTAGATCGTTTTGTTGCACCAGAAAGTAAGGGAATGCTCAAAGAATGATGGGGACATGTCAAAAGGACACAGAAGCTGACTTGAAGGAGCTCCCAGTGGCCAAATCTGTGGCAATTTAAGCATCACAATAAATATTGATGGGCACCTGGGTGGCTCAGTCAGTTAAGCACCCAACATTTGATTTCAGCTCAGGTCATGATCTCATAGGACACGATCAAGTCCTGTGTCTGGCTCTGCACTGAATGTGGAGCCTGCTTGGAATTCTCTCTCTCTGCCTCTCTCCTGTTCATGTGCTCGCTCTCTCTCTCTCTCTCAAAATAAATAAATAAACATTTTTAAATTTTTTTCAATGTTTACTAATTTTTGAGAGAGAGAGAGAGAGAGAGACAGGGTTTGAGCAGGGGAGGGGCAGAGAGAGAGGGAGATAAAGAATCTGAAGCAGGCTCCAGGCTCTGAGCTGCCAGCACAGAGCCCAATGCGGGGCTCGAACTCATGGACTGCGAGATCATGACCTGAGCCAAAGTTAGACACTTAACCGACTGAGCCACCTAGGTGCCCCAATATTTTAAAAAATAAGTTAAAAAAATAAGTACTGATAACGATGGATTGTAACATTTTGAGCAAAATAAGAATACATGAGTCCATGCAGATACAAAAAGAAAGAGAGAAGAATTAATGATGAAATAAACATGGAAGAAAGAAAGCTCTATCCTATAGTAGAGTACCTACTGATAAATATAGAAGGAGTGATAGAATTTCCTAAATTACCATTTTGCAGTCATCATACCAATCACTGATTTAGGCACTGATGTAGGCTATCCACCAATAGACGCTAAATCTAGTGAATAAAAGTTTGACAAGGAACAGTGTATTTACATGTTCTCAAACCATCCTTCCACAAATATTGATTAATTATTTATTAATGAACTTAATGGTAGACAAATTTGGCAGACCCCATCTTAAGCAAGTGATAAAAGTTAATGTCACCAGCATTGAACAAATTAACAGTGTGGGTCTCCTTTTGGGATGCACCGAGAAAGCACAGTATCACTCTTACAGAATTTCTGCCAAAAATACAGAAATCATAAGGAAACCTCAGATAATACCATATTGGTGGTTAGGAGGACTTGGGACGTGACCAGGTCATGAGGGTGAGCTGTCATAAATGTGATTAAAAGTCTTATAAAAGAGGCCCCAGAGAGCTCCCCCACCCCTTTGCCACATGAGGACACAGTGAGAAGACTCTATGAACCAGAAGTGAGCCCTTACTGGACATCGAAACTGCCAGCACCTTGATCTTAGATTTTTAGTCTCCAGAACCACGAGAAATAAGTATTTGTTGTTCATAAGCCACACAGTTGATGGTACTTTGCTAGAGCAGCCTGAACAGACTAAGATATCCATCCACCAGAACTCTATCTGGTATGCCCCCTTTCTTGCCTTCTTGGCCCATATCACCAGTATGATTCTATTCATAGGTGGTGTTTGATCTTGTGTCTGTTTCCCTTCTGAGATGTACTCTCTGAGGGAAGGAACAATTTCCATTTTGCTCATCAAAATGGTGCTGGCCTAAGGCCTGGCAGGTAGCAGGTGCTTGGTATGCAGTTTTTGAACAAGCAGATGGATAGAAGACCTTTAGCAAACCTTGTTGAGTACCAGGGTCCTCATCTGTAAAATGGGCACTAATTCCTGCACAGAGTATCTCCACTATGTAGCCATCCTATGGAACATGACCTGTCTGTGAAAATAAGAGTCCTAACACATAGGGAAAACATGGACTCCTCACCCTCCTCCATTAGAGAGTGAAGGTGAACTTGCTTGTTTATGGTCTTGGCCTAGAGGACAGGCTCCCATGGGACCACCCTGAAAGGCAGGCCACAAACAGCCGTGACCATGAGATATACAACCGGGAACAAGCAAACCTGTTATCCCAGAGCCTCAGGAGTCTGGGACCTTTGCCTGGGACTTGGGACACACACAGATTATAGAAAGATAGCCTGAGTTTGGCCATAGAGGGGTGTCAGGGCTGGCTGGTCAGCCAAGGAGGGCACTCCAGTCTCCTAGCTCAGCTAACCACCAGGCCAGCACATTTCAAGACATAATGTAGTTCATATGTACAGGGAGGGCTGAGCACAACGAGTCACAATAAAGCATTGACCCAAGGAGTCAGCAGACCGGGGCTCAAATCTTTACTCTATCATTGATTACTAGGCAAAGTACATAATAACCTCAATAGCCCTCAGGCTCCATATCTGTAAAATGGGGATGATATTACCATGCACCACATATTGTTTTATTTTTTACATTTTTTAAATGTTTTATTTATTTGTTTTCAGAGAGAGAGAGAGAATGAACAAAGGAGGGACAGAGAGAGAGAGAGAGAGAGAGAGAGAGAATCTGAGAAAGGCTCCAGGCTCTGAGCCATCAGTACAGAACCTGATGCGGGACTTGAACCCAGGAACTGTGAGATCATGACCTGAGCCAAAGTCAGATGCTCCACCGACTGAGCCACTCAGGTACCTCCCATACTGTTGTTTTAAAGATGGCTACCAAAGCAGGTAAAATGCTTCAGCAGGGAACCCGCACACACACTCAGTGAAACTTATGTCCATAATTATTAAGAGTAACTAGGTATCCGCCACTCAGAAACAGGCCTTTCAGGAGTCTTTCTAAGCAGAGCCATATTCAAAAGTCAGCCCAAACCAAGAGAGGCAGGAGGACAGCTCTTCATATGTCACAATACTATGAATATTATTTTGATTTTCTGCATGCTTTGCTTTCCTTTCTGTACTTTTTTCTTCACTTTATCAAAACAATGTCATAAAGTAAACAAACAAACAAAAAAAGCATCCTCTGTGCTGCCATTAAAACCCTTACCTCAAATGCAGCACAGGATTTAATCGGGTAGAGGTAAAGGTTGGTGATGACATGAGGCCCAAGGCGCCCATCCAGGACTCCTGCTGCTTTCTCTGAAGGGGTCTGCTGCGTTCTGGAGGCCATCAGCAGAGGTGGGTGCAAGCCCACTGCAGCCACAGTGGTAGGCAAGTCGTTGGAAACCCCAGCGTCTGTGGGAGCATCCTCCTGAGGTGAGGAGCTACATCCATCCACGGTGGCAGGCACGGTGTCCTGAGCCTCGCTCTCTGGTAGGGCTCCAGCCTCCCCAGGGGTGATCTGAGGAAGAGGCTGGCCATCACACTGGTGCAGTTGCATTGCTATGATGAACCTGAGAAAGGCCTGGGCATCCTCAAGTGTAGACATATATCCAAAAGAAATCCTCACAGATCCTGTAGGATGCCCATCTATGAGGTCCACATCGTCTCCACAGACATGACCGGCCTAGAATAAAAGGGAAATAAGTCATCCAGAGTGACTCATTCCTCATGGATGAATCGGAAATAGTTTTGTAGAAGAAAATTAACCCAGGCACACAAAATCACAACACTAATACGTGCTGTGTGCCTGAAGCAAGGACTCTCTTTCTGGAATCTCACTCTGCTCCAGTATAAATTGGGGTCAATAACAATCTCAAGGGGTCATTAAAAAGTTTAAAAGAAATACTTCAGGGAAGGCATTTAGCCAGAGCCACACACAATGCCAACCTGCAGACCCCTCAAAAGACAGACCGGAGTTTCAGAAGCACTATGGGTCAGCTTCTTGGTCTACCCAGGGCTGCAACAGGAGACAGCCTGCTGTCTGTTGGCTCCTCCCTTGAGCCTCCCTCAGAACCAAAGGGAGGGCTATGTCCCTGATAGCCGCCCTTTGACAAGAAGGCAAGACAGTCGTGCTCTCTCTGGGAGTGACCAGACGAGGACTATCCAAAGCCAAAGGCAGGCTGGGTGCTCCTGCTGGGAGGTGGAGAGAGGGACAAGGAATCCCCACGCCTCTCCAAGCTGGGCTGCCCAGTGTTGGTCGCTGCTCTGGCCACCCACCTCCACCAGTGCTGAACCCAGATCAGTCACCCAAAGAGCTGGGGCCACAACACTCTGCAGGATCAAATGCTACATCTGGAACTGCATTTGTTTGTATTCCAGGACTTCCTCCCTCTTTTGAAATAAAATCTAGTTCTTGGTTGGTTGGAATCTAGTATATATAATATTTAGTGACAACCAACAGAAACTCAAGTTAGAAACTATTCCAAAACAAATAAGAGCTCTTTGCCACTTGAACTATTCTTATCTTTGCCACCTGAACTATTCTTATGAAGTGGTTCAAAATATTAGCTGGACCCTGAAGTGAAAAACCTCAGCCCAGGGCACAAGCAGGGACGAGAGGATTCTGGGAGACACAGAACGGCCCCTGGAAAAGTTTCTTTTCTCGCCCAGCGAGGAACTAACTCTAGTGTGGAGATGTGCAGGTAGGACTGAACTAGTTAAGGGCTCTCTGCACACAGAAGCACATTCTTGCATATGCTTGCCCCCTATTAACACTCATCTTCTGCCTTTAAAATTTCACCCTCAAAGTAAAACATGAATGCTACAGCAGTGCTATGTTTTCTTTTTTTGTTGACCCCTTTTTCCTGTGCACATCCCCAGGGTGGGCTCGGAGAAATGAGCCCACCCCACAGAACCGGCCCTCACCCCAGACATGAGACCAGCCTCCAGGGTGGCTGGAGATGCCACCACTGGCTCTTGCTGACCAGCATTACCAACCAGAAGATGCTTCTTGACCATCTCGTCACTTATCCCCAGGTGCCTCTGGCAGGCCCCAGTGTTACAGAAGCATCCGGTTCGCACATGGATGTTGTAAAGACTGGCCATTTTGTCCACCTGTGGGGTCAATATGACACGAAACCAGTGTTAAGGATGTCCAGTTTTATTCTGATTGCCTGGAATAGAGTTTCAGATCAATATCTGGACCTCTCTTTCTTAACAATAAAATAAAAATATGAGCTTGGAACTTTACTCTCAAATGCCATGTTCTATCATGGGTTTACTAAAATGCCACTGATAATTACAGTTTATCCAGATGGATTATAATGTATGCCTGAGAAAACCGAAAATATCAAATTCAGGCCAAACTCCCAAGTTAGGAGCTTATGTTTCAACAAATAGTACTATTAAAAATGGACAGAAGATTCGAAAAGACATCTTTCCAAAGAGGACATACAAAGGGCCAAGAGGTACATGAAAAGATGGTCGATATCACTAAGCCATCGGGCAAATGCAAGTCAAAGCAACAATGAGATATCACTGCACACCTATTATAAAGAAAACAGGAATAACAAGTGTTGAAAACAATGTAGAGAAAAGGAAACCTCATGCTCTGTTGGTGAGAATGTAAGTTGCCAAAGCCTCTGTAGAAAACAGTATAAAGCCTCCTCAAAAAATTGAAAATAGAACTACCCTGTGATCTAGCAATCCCACTTCTGAGTATTGACCTGAAGAAAATGAAAATATTATCTTGAAAAGATATGTGCACCCCATGTTCATCGCAGCATTATTTACAATATCTAAGACATGGAAATAACTTAAGTATCCATCAAAGGATGAATGAATAAAGAAAACTGGTATATATATATACCATATATATAATGGAATATTTTTCAGTCATAAAAAAAGAAAACAGGATGGGCTAAACGGGTGATAGGCTTTAAGGAAGGCACTTGTGATGAGCACCAGGTATTATATGTAAGTGATGAATCACTAAATTCTACTTCAGAAACCATTATTATAACATATGTTAACTAACTTTGATTTAAATTTTTTAAAAATCAGATAACACTAAAAAAAGTCAAATACAAATACTGTATGATATCACTTATAGGTGGAACAAAAGAAAAAATCAGACTCACAGATATGGAGAACAGATTGATGGCTGTCAGAGGTGGGGGGTGGGCAAAGTGGGTAAAGGTGGTACAAACCTTTACCACTTTGTATCAAAGTGTATCAAGGTGTATCAAAAGGTACAAACTTCTAGTTATAAGATAAATAAGTCCTAGGGATGATAGTTGATGACTGTGTTATAATGTGTTTGAAAGTTGCGAAGAGAATAAATCTTAAAAATTGTCACCACAAGAAAAAGTCTGTAACTATGTATGGTGATGAATGTTAACTAGACTTACTGTAGTCATCATTTGACTATATACATATATCAAATAATTATGTTGTGCACCTAAAAGTAATTCAATGTTATATGTCAAATTTTATCTCAATTTTGTTTTAATTTGACATGAGCAGAGGAGGGGCAGAGGGGGAAAGAGAGAATCCCAAGCAGGCTCCCCGCCCCCAGCACAGACTCCAATATGAGGCTCGATCCCACGACCCTGGAATCATGACCTGAGCCAAAACCAAGAGTTGGACGCTCAACTGACTGGGTCACACGGGTGCCCCAACTTTTTAAAATAATGAAATAATTTTCTTAAGAAGAGCCCACATGCTCCAATGAGATTTGCACCTGGACGTGGGGCAGCTCCTTGGCATCCTCTGCCACAGGGGTGATCACAGAGCAGTCCTCAGCTGAGCTACCCCTCGGAGCAGCCTTGTCTGGGTTCACAGCCTGGGCTACATGCATTACTGTGTCGATGCTGCATATTATCAATGTGCTTTCCATAAGGTCCCTTACTCTGGGTGAATCACAGAATTGCTGTTCAGTCTAGAAGTTCCAGGGCTCTTTCCAGTCTCCTAAAGACTCTGGCAGGTGATCTGCTTTCACTCAAGGCTCAAAGGCAGGCCTAGCATGGGGGATATTTGCCCGGCTCCTCCGGCTGTGAGTCAAGGGCTCCATTCTCCCAAGGGTCTAGGAGCCCAGTGAGTCCTCAGCCTTGCCCAGCCAGGCAAACCTCTGAAACTTTTCTCCCTGGGACTTTCCAGCGTGGGGTGGCCAGAGGCGGCCAGGAGCAGGTCCAGCGCTCTCCACAGACCACAGGTCACCACATGGCCAGCATGCACTCCCAGCCAGGCTGTGCATAGCAGTGGGGCCTCCCATGCTGTTGAGACCATGGCTGTCTTCATATTAGCTGTCTCCCTTGGACTGTCAGAGAAGAAGCCGTTGTCTGGATTGAACTGAGGGACCTCAGGAAAACAGCTCTGCTCCTTTACTCTGGGCAAACAGCTCAGTGACATGGAGGCCTGCTAATGAAATCCAGGTGTTCCCTGGCTCTCTGAGCCGAGACCTGGCAGCACCACTGGGTCTGGCCAACTCCATCTCCAGAGTCAGGTGGCCTCCATTCAACAGGCAGCTGCTAGGGAAGTTCCCTCACTGCCCCACCCCAACTCCTGCCAAGTGGAATTAGAAGTCTCTTGTGCCCACCCCACCCCCACCCCACATTCACTGTTCCAGTTACCACTGCTGTGAAACAAGCCACCAGATTTAGGGGAATAAAATAATAGCCATCTTATTGTGCTCACGCTACAGGAGGTCAGGAATTCAGAAAGAGCACAGAGGAGATGCTTGACTCTGTTCCATGATTTCTCGAGTCCCAGCTGGGAAGTCTCTGAGGCTGGCAGTGACATGGTGTCTGGGAGGTGGAACCATTTAGAGACTTACTTATGCATGTGTGTGTCTGGTCCCCCAGCAAGGAAGGCTCAAAACAGGACTGCCACCATCATGCCTGTGCTTGGCCTCTCCACATGGCTTGACTTCCTCACAGCATGGCAGCCTCAGGGTAGAACTTCTTACATGGTAACTTGGGGCCCAAAAGTGGATGTGCCAAGAAATAATGCTGACGTGGCATTGCTTTTTCTACCACGCAGCATCACCTTCTGTGGCATTTTACTGGTTATGAGAGAGTCACAAACCCACCGAGATTCAAGAAGAGAGAAAGCCTACATCAAGAAGAGGATGTGGGTGCAAGAGGCTGTCTGTGCCACACCTCCCCCTACTCCTAATTTCCCATCATGAGGCAGTACCCTCTCACCTTGAGCACTGTGGGATCCCGGCCTGTGCCCAGCCAGATGAAGGAGTTGGTTTCTGTGGCAGGATGAGCACTGCATCCAGGAAGGCAAGGAACCAGCCTGAGCACAGTGCACACTGGCACCTCCCCACCCAGTAACCTCTATGCTCAATGCTTATTGAGCACTTGCTTCCTACCAGTGCCCCTTGCTCAGGCAGTGTATACTGTATCTCATTTAATCCTCATTAGCAACACTATCAGCAGGGTACTTTGTTATCCCCATTTCATGGAGACTTGGAGAGCTTACATTAACTTGCCCAAACTCAGAGAGTCAAGCAAAAGGCAGTCAGAATCTGGACCCACATTCTTAACCACTGTGTAGAGTGACTTCCACAGAGGGGAGAATGAAATTAGGAGGCCTGGATATCAAAAAAGAGAACCCAAAAGCTTCTTACAGAAAGCTCAATTCTTGGGGCACCTGGGTGGCTCAGTCGGTTGAGCCTCTGACTTCGGCTCAGGTCCTGATCTCACAGTTTGTAAAGTTCGAGCCCTGCATCGGGCTCTATGCTGACAGCTCAAAGCCTGGAGCCTGCTTCTGATTCTGTGTCTCCCTCTCTCTCTGCCCCTCCCCCGCTTGCACTCTGTCTCTCTCTCGCTCGCTCAAAAATAAATAAATATTTTAAAAATTAAAAAAAAAGAAGAAAGCTCAACTCTTTTTACACATCCCCTGAAAAGAGAGCCAGACCCACCATGACACATCTAATCTTTCTGAAGGCCACCAAAGTCCCTATGAAATTCCCACACAGTGAAGTGGCCCAGAAAAACCATCCTGGACTTTCCTGAGCCAGCACAGCTGGCCACACCTCAGCCATGGAATCCACTCATGATACAAGCCTCCTCTACAAACTCACAGAGGGAGAAACTCATCCCGTGTGTGGCCTCGGGGAACCAGAGTCCTGATAAAGTCAGCGGGGCACCCAGACAGGAAGCTCTCTCCTCCAGGGCTCTTCCTCCTCTTTGAGGTGTCTCTGCGCCAGTGAGAAATTCTCTCCCTGCTCTGCCTGCCACCGTATATGTCATGGTCACCTGCCTGCCCTTCTCCACACCTCGAGGGAAATACAACTTATTTAGGTTGTATTTACATTGACAAGAATGAAACCTACTTTAACCAATCACCCAGAAAAACATATTTAAGAAGGCAGAACTTTTACTCCTGATGCATTTCCCATTTTCCACCTCCCCTTCCCCCCTCCCACCAAAAGCATTCAAATTGCCTGGTTCTTAGTGGCGTCAGGCTGCCAGTGTATAACTAAGGGGCATCTGCACAGTAAACCCACCCAAGAGACAGCCTGTAGTTGTAGAGGGTCCACTCCCAGATACCAGTAAGAATGGACATGTCCCCAGAAGAATAGTTCTCAACTGCGTTCCTCAGAGAAGGAGTGGAGGAATGATCCCTTGAGACAAGGACTTTGTTTGAGAAACTCTGCATTTAACAAAGGTGAATGCGGATTATGGCTTTCAAGGAAAGATAAACACCTTCTTCTGAACTTATCTGACCATTGAACCTGCTCCTGACAGAGCTGCTCTAGGAACCCATGCTCTGGGAAGGACCTTGGGCTCCTATCCCCGCCGGTCTGTGACAACGCATCTGGTGGCCATTTGTCACCATGTCCGAGTGCTTGGTATGCCTCTGGACGTTTTGATGGAATGAGCAGTGACCGGCTTCCTCAGTTATGGCAAGGACCCAAGCAGTTCTCAGCATGCAAACCACTATTTGCACTGTTTTCATGGGAAAATAGATATAAAGGATCTATCTGCACAGTAATCCTTCGCACTCATAATATGCACAACTGTGGGAGAAATAAGGGCTTTTGTGATACTAAGGACATCATTTATTTCTGTTTATCAAAAAGAAGGAGTTCTGAATTCCAAGCCACATACAAATACATGGTGGTAACAGGCCCATATTTTGTGTGATGCTGTGATACTGTCTGATCCCTACTGGGCTACCATGCCGAATACCCATGAAATGACCTCAGACATAGTATTCTGTCTACACTGCTTTTCTGTCTACACTGTTTAAGGACGTCTTCCCTTGCTGGCAAGCTGTCATCTATCACCTTCCACTGCTATCAAGGACTCAGACCCTCTCTCTCCACACCTGAAAATGACAATGTCTGGCTGAAAAAAAGGAGGGCTGGTAAACTAAATAGCCATGCCGGTTAGAACTGAGTGCAAATCAGAGTACAGAGCCTCTAGGGAAGGGCTGGGCCTCTCCAACCACACACGGGCTGCCCTTCTCACAGCTACTGCAAAAACTCAGAGACCTGGACTGTGAATTTCAGGGCTCCAAAAGGCTGTGGAGTTCCAGGGGAGAGCATTTCTGTTGTGAACATGTGCTCAAGGTGATTAGAAAACCCACCTGGACATATATACAATAGAATACTACTCAGTGATGAAAAGGAACAAAATCTTGCCATTTGCAACAACATGATGGAGCTGGAGGGTATTATGCTAAGTGAAATAAATCAGTCAGAAAAATACAGATATCATATGTTTTCACTTATATCCGGAATTTGAGAAACTTAACAGAACACCATAGGGGAAGGGAAGGAAAAATAAGTTACAAACAGAGAAGGAGGCAAACCATAAGACTCTTAAATACAGAGAACAAACTGAGGGTTGATGGGGTGGGGGGTTGGGGGGACAGGGAAAATGGGAGATAGACATCAAGGAGGACACTTGTTGGGATGAGCACTGGATGTTGTATGTAAGTGATGAATCACGGGAATCTATTCCAAAGCCAAGACTACACTGTATACACTGTATGTTAGCTGACTTATCAATAAATTATGAAGGGAAGGAAGGAAGGAAGGAAGGAACGGAGGGAGGGAGGGAGGAAGGAAGGAGAAAACCCACCTGGGAATAACCAATGATGTTCCCACTGTGGTCGAGAACATTAAAATTGATGACAGGCCCCTGCACCTCTGGGCTGCTGAATTCAGAGTCACTGTAAATCCGCACCACAGGGGCTCCATTGGGGTACTGGAGAGCACACAGGGCAGCGTAGGTGTACTGAGCCAAGGTAAAGGTGTGCTGCTTTATATTCTCCATTCCACCTCAAAAACGATTGTGAAACGTCAGACAGAATCATGAACTTCACATGTAATTCACTCAGTCATTTTTAAGAACACAAGATCATTCTAACCGGCAAAGCTGGACCTCAGATTAACAACTGTAAATCCGGTAAACATGGTGTGGTACTGTCCATATGGTTAATGTGTCTGGGGAACTGAACAACACCTTACTGTTTCTGTTTCCATGGAATCTTCCATAGGAATTCCTGTTATCCTCTTTTTTTTTCTTTCTTTAATAATGTCACTTAAGCATTCAGATAATTTAGACCCTTGGGTTACAAATGGCAAAAAAGCACCATTTTATCTGTAAAAGTATCTCTTTTTTTGCTGTTTCTTTTAATTTTTAAATCATTTTTTTTTTGAGAGAGAGTGGGCAAACAGGGGAGAGGGGCAGAGGGAGAGAGGGAGAATGTCAAGTAGGCTCCACCCTCAGCACAGAGCCCAGCATGTGTTTCAAATCACAACCCTGAGATCACGACCTGATCCAAAATCAAGGGTCAGATGCTCAATCAACTGAGCCACCCAGGCACCCCTCAATATTTAAATCATTTTAATAGTATCCAAATCAGTTAAGGATACATGTTACAACATGGATGAACCTTGAAAGCATTATGTAAAATAAGCCAGACACAATAGGACAAATATTGTATTATTCCCCTTATATAAGTGCCTAGAAGAGGCAAATTCATAGAGACAGAAAGAATAGAGATTACTAGGTGCTGAGGGGGAGGGGAAATGGGCAGTTACTGTTTAATGGCTTTCAGTCTGAGATGATGTAAAAGTCCCAGGGATGGTCAGTGGTAGACGGCTGCATTACAATGTAAACATGCTTAATGCCATGGAAATGTACATTAAAATTGGCTACAGTGGTGCATTTTATGTTATATGCATTTCACTACAGGTTTTTTCAAAGGAGCAATGAAGTAGGAATAATCAGGGGTTTGCCTTATTACAGAACAGGTACTGCCAATCTGCTGTCTCAGGTGCCCCGGCACTGTCCGACCTGTAGCTTGCTGCTTGGGCATCTATTAATATCTTTCCTTGGGAAAGTGCCCCTTTCTCAGTGCTCATCTTATTATCTCCTCTTTGTCCTGGATGCTGTCCGTTCACCTCCCTGCATTACCATCAGCGCCACCCTCCCCTCCCATGAATCCTTGTCTGCCCCCCACTCCCCGTATTGGACTCAGACTGAGAACCTGAAAGGTCCCATTACTGTGACGAGAGACAGAGAAAGGAAGGACCACCTAATCATTAAGCCGCATCCCTGGTTCACCACAACCCCATCTCCTTATGGATGGTATGAGGAGCGCCACCCAGCTCTAGAAGCTCAGCCTCTGGACAAGTGCCCAGGAGCACAACGGAGGGCGGATGCTCAGCTCATGAGGCCTGGCCCTGGGGAAGGCATTTAACTTCTCTGAGTATGAGCTTCTCATCATACAGCTCCCCCGTGAGACAGGAGGGAGGACCCCGCCAGGTAACAGCAGACTAAGGTCTCAGGGTCTGTAACCATTCCCAGGCCAGGGACCAAGGGTGGCTCTTCTGCTTCTGTGAAGCGACCAATCTCCTGATCTGGAACATCTCTTACTTATTAAAATATTCTTTTAACTGACAAAAATTAAAAAAAAAAAAAAAAAGGTGGCACCGTCTCTTGCTCTTGCCTCAGAAATCATTCTGAAATTCTTTAGAATTAGCTTCAACTGCATTTGGCATACACCCGCCATGTGCCAGCCACTCACAGAGCCCCCTATGTCCTTATCTAAATTGCACCCGTGCCAGGACACCCTCAAGGACACAGGCAATGGGAGCAAATTCTACTGGATAAAAGGATCCACTGACCTGTGAGGCGCTCCAGGGCATCAAATCCATGTTTTAGTGCTATCACGTCAAGGAACGAAATGGTGCCATCTTCAAACCTGTAACGGTGTTGAGGGAACAAGATCAAGCTGTGGCCAACATCTCCCTGTGCATTTTGTGGTGTGTAACAAGGTTCTGATTCTAGGTTTCTCCATAATCTATGAGTACGTTCTCTCTGCTGTCTTATAAACAGCTCCTCTCCCCGTCAGGACAGAGGGTTTTGCACACTGAGACCCACGGGGTCACCTCTGGCCCTGACTCGCTCTGCAGGTTTCTCTGGACAGGATGGCCATGTGACTGAGGGCCCCAAAAGACAGTCACCACCTTGAGAAATGCCTTCCTGCCCCCACGAAGACTTTGACAGAACTTCAAGTGCTTGTTGGCTCTCAAAATACTGCCCTTGACCCTAGGAGAACATCAGTTCAGTGTGATGGATGTACTATGAATCTTATGATTTCAAACTACAGAGCCCCAGGCTTTGGAAAAAATTATGAGGCTCTCAGTCCAGCACACATACCCCTTCTCGATGACCAAGGTGTTCATGATGCTTGCGTTTTATAATTTCTCATTTAGTCAAAATAGTCATCAAATCTTTATTGTCCACAGACTGTGAGACAGGCGCTGTTCTATGTGCTAAGAATATGGCAGTGAATGTGACAGGGAAGCCCCTGCCCTCCTAGTGCTTCCATTCTACCGAGCTCACAGAAACAAGGAAGAAGAAACACACATAGAGAAGCCAAATAAGCAAGATGCCAAGCGGTGCATGAAGTGCACTGAAGATGCATAGGTATCATTTTCGAAATGATAGTTCACAGTTTCAGAGGGAAACAGCGTTCCAGGAAGAGGATCTCAGGCTGAGCCTGGCACGCTTCCTGACCAGCAAGAAAGGCTAGTGCAGCTGGGAAAGAGTGGGCTTGAGCCGGGAATGAGCGAAGGTGGAGAGCAGTAGGAGGGAAAGTCAGAGGACATCTACCCAGGGGGAGATAGCGTGTGGCTCAAGGGCTCAGAGCAGACAGTAGGGACAGGATGGGACCCAGGATTCAACAAGACACCTCTGACTGCTGCAGGAGAGAGGGGGAAGCTCGGGGCAGCAGGTTCCAGCAAGCACTGGGGTGAAGGATGATGACAAACAGCAGCCTCCATGGGCCCAGCTGCCAGTGAACAAAGCAAGCTGAAGCTTTCGATGGAAATAGTGTGCTTTGTATTTTAATATTCTAGGGACAGGATTTGCTCAGAACACTGTTACTGCAATCATAACTTCCTTATAAAACTAGTGTATTATGAATTAACTATACGAATCAAAAATTAATGAATTATGAATTAATAATGATAATAAGGGGTGCCCGGGTGACTCAGTAAGTTAAGCGTCCAACTCTTGATTTGAGCTCAGGTCATGATCTCACAGTTCGTGAGTTCAAGCCCCACATCAGGTGCTGTGCTGACAGCACAGAGCCTGCTTGGGATTCTCTCTCTCTCTCCTCTCTCCTTTTTACCCTCCCCACTTGCACTCTGTCTCTCAAAATAAAAGTTTTAAAAACTTTTAAAAATAAGAATGATAATGAATTAGTTAATAATGAACCAATTACTAACTGATTAATCACTAGTGAATTAATAATCTTTAATAAATTAAACATTGTTAGCCAATAATGACTTAAGTTTATTGATATATAATAAATAATTATTCATTAATCAATAATTAATAGACTCTTGGGGAAAAGGAAGGTTTTGTTTGTTTCCATCAAAGGCTGAAAATTCTTGGCTTATAAAACAACCAAGAACATGGTCTGGGTACATGTTCAAAGAACATTTGGGTTGGGTATTAAATCTCTTGAGTTCTAGCCCTAAGTGCACTAGAAAAGAAATGAGGCTGCTGGCAGTGAATAGATATTCAGCTTTCTAGGCACCTGCCGTGAGGCCAGTAGAAGGCCAGAGGTCGGTCTAGCTCAGCCCCACCACGTCCTGCCCGTTAGGAGCTGCCCCCACTTCTCCTGGGCTCCACACGTTCCTGTTGGCTCAATAAAGTTTGAGTTGTCATTTTGATCTGCCTTTAATTTATATGCTGGTATGCCTGTCATTCTCTTCTCACTTGGCTAGCCTACTTGCTACATTACCACACTTGGATACAAAATGTCCAATGCCAGCGTTCCTGTTTCAGAATCTCCCAACTATGGAGAAGTCCTAAATAAAAGAGATACCAAATAGCCTCACTGACACCAACTCTATCTAGACCCTTCATCTATATCAGCTCTAAAGAATCGTGTGCTTTCCGAGACCCCCTTTAGAGGGAAAACATGAAGTGCAGAGAGCAAGTCACACGCCCTTGTCCCCACAGCTGCTGGCGTGTGGTGAAGCCGGATTCACTAGCCAGCAATGCAGCCCTGGGGCCTACAGGTCTAACGGTGACTCTATTGGCAGGGACACGCCCCTGTCTACACAACCCTGAGACGCACCTGGGTCTATGGGGGAGCTGACCCACCTTCCCACCCAGGCCCGGGGCCTTCTCAGGCACCGACAGGGTGACAAGCTTCCTGCCCCAATGCCACGGTAGTCCCCGCTACTGGATGCAGCAAGCCCCTGGATCAGCTGTCATTTTCATCCTCTCGCGCAGTCGACCTCATGGGTCCCAGCCATCACCCCGTGGGAGAGCTCCTCGGCGTGCCCTGCGCCACCTGCCCCGCAGCCTGAGGAAGACACACACACCAGCAAGCCCAGGCAGAGGCCTCGGCCCTCCACAGGTGAGTAGCTCCCTGCCCCCAAACTTCCTTTGTCAGGCACAGGGCTAACAGCGGCTGCTGTTAAGAGCACCCCGCATGTCTAGTGGCTTCTGGATTAACTAATTCTTCTGGCCAGCGTGCTACCAAGCTGAGCAGATTCCAGGGGCTGAAGACCATCAACATGCATGCACACTTGCTCCCAACGATGCCACCTTTTTAAATGACTGCTTTAATAAACTGCTGTGCCTCTTGCCTGTGCTCTGGGGAAAGGCCTGGTGGCCGAGCCTCCTTCCCCTCCTGAGAGCCCTTCACAGCCTCTGCTTGCAGCCCTTGTCCTTTCACAGCTGCGGAGAAGCACGCACATGGGGGCCCAGTTCACTGAGCTGCCTGGGGCATCTTCCGGCCAACCTCTGCCTCCCAGAGCCCTGACTCCAGCCTCTGTCCCTGCCTCCAAGCCCCCTAACCCCGGTGGCCCAGCCTGGTCCCTTGTACAATCCTACAGGGAACACATGCCAGACCCCTGCCTGGCTGAACTCCAGCCAGCCGCTCCCATGGTGAGGTTACCTTTCCGCCACCGACTGTCTTGGGATATAAAAGTCTTCTCCCACAAGGTATGCTGCAGCCGTGCCTCCTCCAAAGTAGGTTTTCCTCAGCAGAGGTGCCACACGGTTATTCACCAGCAGAGCGCCCAGGCCAGTGGGGAACCCAAAGATCTTATAGAAGGAGAGGGGGACAAAGTCGGCCTGGTGAACTGACAGGTCCAAAGGCGAGGTGCTTACGTAGGAGGCTGCGTCAAGCAGCACGAACCACTTCCCAGGCACGCTCACAGGGCACATCTGCCCGGCCTTGACCTCTCCTATCCAGGACAGGGGGTATCTGGTTCCAGAAAAGTTACTCTGAGCAGGGTAACAGAAAAGGTGTGGAAGCTGGCAGTCAGGGTCACTGGCAGCAGTGCCCCATGTCTCTGCCATGTACATGTCCTCTGGCCTGACTGGGATGGAAGTGACGTTCATGGCCGTGGTGACCTTCCTCATGCCCACCACGGATGTGTGGCTGTCGGTGAGGTAACAGAACCGACTCCCGCTGCTCTCCGGGCCTGGGGACACCCACGGGAAGGCCTCTGCCACCAGTTTAAGAGCAGCCGTGCTCCCTGCCGTGAAAATCACACTGTAGTCCTCTGCGGAGGTGTGGAAGTGCTCCAAAATCCTGGAAGAAGCACAGCATCATGCTCACTCCTTGGTCTCACTGGTGTTAAATATCCAGGGGTAGCTGTGTTTCTACTAAAGATGACATCTCTCTCCCTCCACCTCTAGGAAAAGACCCAGATGGGCTTGGCCACACTTGCGAAGTTGGAGCAGGGGCCAAGGAAGTTGCAGGAAGAGGTGACAAGCAGGTTCAAACTGGCAAAAGAACCTTCCGCCTCCCAAGTCCGCACCCGCCTTGGATAAGATAAAAATCCACGATGATCTTAATCCTAGGACACTCTCTCTCCTTGGTCAGCAGTCTCCATCACGGCAAGGTGTAAGTCACCAACTTGTTTCACGGTGCTTTTCCTATTTGGCAGCCCAGCACCACGTTCTAACTGGAAATAACTTGAAATTATATCCATTCAAGGAACTCTAGGCACCAGGTGGAAACTACTTACCGAAAACTAATTATTCACATGTGGAAAAATATAAAGAGCTGTTTAAAGCGCGCGTATTCGTAAAAAGGTTAGGTGCGCTGGGGATGAATAAAACAAGATGCCTAATGAAACGTGAAAAGAAAGCCCAGACTGAATGTTTTTCTTCTCTCTGAAAATGAGAGTTAGGAAATGGTCACTCCTTGTCACTCTGGCCCCCAGGCACCAGCCAGAACCCGCATGAAACAACCGTGCACACCTCAGGGCCAGCCACCTGTGCTTCGGGTCAGCCTCGCTCTGTACCTACTCACTCTCACCTTCCACCCTCTGCCCCTGTTGTTCATCATTGTGCATGTGACCATTTAGCTGAATGTGATCATCCCGAAACCAGCTCAGAACCTTTGTGGGATTCGGTAAGTGGTAGGAAAGAAGTCCACCACCTGGGGGCACCCACACAGCAGGCACTCACCTATAGCGCACACGCTCCACAGTATCATGGGTGAGCTTGCTGCTGATGTTCTGGCTGTGAGGATTACCTGGCAGGTTACAGAGACAAAGCCATCAAGTCACTACTTGGGTTTCTCTTCTTGTGTTCCTCCCAAATTCTCTCCCTCAGTTTCTCAAAAAGTTAAGCATACAACTACTTATGAGATGGCAAAGCCACTCCCATATACTCAAGAGAAATGAAAACATACATCCACACAAAGATTCATGCACAGAAGTGTTCATAGGCAGGTTTGTCGGTAAAGCCAAATCCTGGGAACAACATGAATGTCCATCGGCTGATGACCAGATAGACATAACGTGGTCTATCCACACAGTGGGGAAGTATTCACAATAAAAAGGAACCCACTGGGTAGGTCATGAATGAACCACAAAAACATGCTGATAGATACCAAACACAAGGAGTCACATATTATATGAGTCCATTTATATGAAACGTCCAGCAAAAGCAACTGTATAGAGAGAGATTCAGAAAGTAGTGGATTAGCTGGGACTGAGGGGGCAACAGGGATTAACTAAAAATAGGCATCAGAGATTTTATTGGGGGAATGAAAATGTTCTAAGTGATTTATAATGATAGTTGCACCACTTGGTAAAGTTACTAAAAATCACTAAGTTGTACATTTGAAATAGATGAATTTTATGATATGTGAAATATAATTCAATTGTTTTAAACAAACCAACCAACCCCCACTCCCAACTAGTAAAGCAAGATGGGATTGGGGAAGAACATTCTGGAGCTGGAAGTCAGCTCTCAGGCAGCTGGAACAATGCAAGAACCTTTTCTTCAAGTTCTCTGACAGATGGTTCTGATCATTAACTCCAGGGAATCAAGTACACAGATTCAGGGGCTGCCCTTTCCCCCTGACCATGAGGCAGAGCCATGGACACCACTTAATCCAAGTCCCCATCTGTTGCCTTGCATTCACACCCCTGCTACTGGCATCATTCCTGTAGAAACACGTCTGTCTCCAAATATGTGAAGGAGACCATCAGATCTCCCTTTAGCCCATTCTCAAGGCTAGAGCCTCTCCTAATTTCTCTTTTTTAAAGATTTGCTTAAATGTTTATTTATTTTGAGAGAGAGAGAGAGAGAGAGAGAGAGCAAGCAGGGGAGGGACAGAGACAGAGAGAGAATCCCAAGCAGATGTCTCGCTAACAGCGCAGAGTCCCACACAGGACTTGATCTCACCAACCATGAGATCATGACCTGAGCTGAAATCAAGAGTTGGATGCTTAAACAACTGAGCCACCCAGGTGCCCCAAGTCTCTCCTAATTTCACTTGTCAATTTCTAGCTCTCCTCCCCTCCTTGGATCCCCCATGAGTGTGACCCATAGTGTTATTACCTCCCTCAAAACATGGTCCCCAGACAAGGACACAGACTTCTCAGGGGGCAAAGATGAGGCACAAGCATTTCTCAAGATCTGGACCACATGTGCACATTAATGCAGTCTTGACCTTCTTTGTTTTAGGGTTCGTTTGTTTGTTTTCTCATACATACTGTCTGGTCACACTGGATTTCTGGCCATTGAAGCTACCAACGCTCCTTTTCCATAAGCACTAGTAACCTGGGGGCTTGGTACTGACCCTCACTGCCTCTCACCACCCTGGTTTTTAGCTCGGCACCATCAGCACTACCTACAGTCTACATATTATGTCACCTCTCGGTGCCTTTCCCACAGTTAGGACTCTTGCAAAGGTTAAAGAAGACTTGTGGAGCTCTTTGCAAATCATGGAGTAAAAACAAGATAAGGTCCCTCACTGACATCTCGCCTGCAAACTATCCCCCAGATTTAAATATCCGCTGGCTGCCCGGGACCTTAGTGTGGCATGATAGGATTGTCATGGCAGTATGCTGAGGGATAAGGGCTTGTGCTCTGGAGCCCAATGGCCTGGAGAACCTGCTCCCCCAGCTCTAGCGCTTTCTGACTGTGTGGCCTCGGGTTAGCTACCTACCTCCCCTGGGGCCCACTTTCCTCACCTGTAAAATAGGAGTGATGACAGAACCTGTACCTTAGCTTGTTTGATAACAGAACCTGGGCTACAGCTGCTACTGCTGCTTTTAGCTCAAGCTCCCTGTCCACGCTTAGCTCCTCGTCACACCGTGCCGCTGACTACTGTCCTCCATGACTGCCCATTGTTTCTAGAATAGACATCAAACTCTGCAGAACACCTACAATGCCCCTACCTACCTCTCCATTCATACCTCCGCCACTCTCCTCCCCTCCTCTGTGCTGCGGTGCTAAATCCTGAAACCACTAAAGGGTCTTGGTTCCTGCTATTACCTCTGCCTGGAATACCCTTCTCCTCCTTGTTCCCAAGTGAATTCCTGCTCATCCTCCAGTATTCACCTCGCTCTTAAGGCAGCTTTCTCTGACATCACACTGCCAGCTCTGTCACTCTGCAGCCACAGACCCTCGTGGTATCATGGACCTTTTGTTCACAGCCCTTCAGATAGTTGGTAATTTCCATTTACTGGGAGCTCACTTGATTAGAGTCCTGTCTTGACTAGATCATAGTCCATGAAGGCAGAGGCTGTGCTTCCTTGGTTTTCATTATAGCACTGCACCCCCCACAGCAGAGTGGCTCAATACACATTTATGGAGTGAAAGAATAAATGAACATCCTTCCCATCACCCCACCCTCTGCCCAGGGTCATCCTGCCAAACACAGCAGCTTTGTGCTTCTGTGCCCTCTGACACTGACCCCTTCTTCTGGAAGTAAACTTTGTGTCCCTGAGCCAATCCTTCCTATCCTGGTCGTGCATGTAGTAAATGAGGGACCGACCTGAGTGCTTGCTTGACACCCCTCTCCCAGGGGATCTATTCAGCACTGTCCTAGTCTATTAATCTGATATTTATTAAGCAGAGATAGATCAGCTGAATGTAGTTGGCTAATATTCATACAAAAGTCAGTTTTGGTGTGTTTTTCTTTACCATAAACATTTTCCATGAGATCATTAGTGAAGCTTGTGAGCTGACTCTGGGGAAACAGTGTGGCTCCTGCGTGGTCAAGGTAGACAGTTCCTGAAAGAAAACACAGAATCAAGCTGGGGTTATTTTTCAGGGGTATTCCACTCATTTTACTTGTGTGAGCGTGAGCAGTGGACACCACCAGGCCACTGATTTCCCCAAGCCTCTTGATATGAGCTTCTTAATCCAAGGCACAGGCAATGCAAGACTGCACTTTCAATATTGAATGACCTTTAGAGCCCTGAGCAAGCCTTCCTGATTAACCAGCTCTTTTATGAACCTGGAACAGCATCCCACGCAGAGGAGGAGCCCAAAAGACATTTGTGAGTAATGACAGTAAAGCAATTTCACATTATGACTCACTTCATATCTGGGATTTCCTTGCCTCTTCCCTGGTGGGGGAGCCCTGATTGTGCTTTCCCACAGTGAATTCTATATCCCTCAACCCTATAACAGCTTGGAGAGCTTTGGAGAATACTAGGAATGTAAATGAGGTTTCTAGCTTCTCTCATAAACAGAGACAGGCAAATTTAGATGAGACTGAGATATGAAAATGTTCCCATCAGATGGGGGAGATCAGATGGTGAGATAGCTCACCTTGTGGGCAAGGGTACTGGAACACGGGCCCACTGGTACATGGCTGCGGATAGGAGGCTCCATTGATACAACTTCTTTATGACAGCAATTTGGCAAATTTAAATGCAAATTTAAAATGCAAACCCTCTTTGATCTAGCAACTCCTCTTCTAGGAAATTATCTTATAAATACCTGTGGTTTGTGAACTGGCCTCCACATGAGGACATGTAGTGCAACATTGTCTGCAAGAGCAGGAGATTGGAAACGACTTAAATGTCCATGAACATGTGTTTAAAATAAAGAATTCTTGTACCTCCATCTAG
The DNA here is from genome assembly GCA_028646485.1 of Cryptoprocta ferox. Taxonomy (NCBI): domain Eukaryota; kingdom Metazoa; phylum Chordata; class Mammalia; order Carnivora; family Eupleridae; genus Cryptoprocta; species Cryptoprocta ferox. The sequence goes on along the minus strand of CM053566.1, from coordinate 52,329,486 downwards.
TACTTTATAAGTACGGACATGGAGCAAACTCTGAGATACATTTGTCAAGAATATACAATGTGAATAGATTCATTCCTTCTTTCATTCACTTAAATGGGTTGTGTTGTTGTTTTATGCAGAATAGATTTTTTTGGTTTCTTTTTTTTTAATGTTTATTTATTTTTGAGAGAGAGAGTGAGGGGGAAGGGCAGAGAGAGAGGAAGAGAGAAGATCTGAAGAAGGCTCCACACTGTCAACACAGAGCCCACAGAGTGGGGCTTAGACTCATGAACTGTGAGATCATGAGCTGAGCTGAAGTTGGATGCTTAACAGACTAAGCCACCCAGGTGCCTCTTTTTGGTTTCTTTTATAACATCTTTATTAAGATATAATTCCAATACCATAAAATTCATCCTTTTAATGGTAACTTTAGCAGATTCGTAAGCCATCACCACTGTCTAATTTTAGAACATTTTCATTCATCCCAAAAATAGATACCCATTACCAATCACTCCCCAATCCACTCAGCCCTAGCCCCTGGTAACCACTAATCTACCTGCTGTCTCTATAGATTTGCCTATTCTGGGCATTTCATATTAATGGAAGTATGCAATATGTGGCCTTTTGTGTCTGGCTTCTTTCACTTAGCATAATATTTTTAAGGTGCATCTGTATTTTCAAGGTACATAATATTTTCATTTCATTCCTTTTTAGGACTGAATAGTATTCCATTGTATGGATGTATCACGTTTTATTTATCCATTCATCCAAGATAAACATGTGGGCTGCTTCCATTTTTTGTCTATTATAAATGATGCTCTCATGACTAGGTGCAAGGTTTGTGGGGACACTGTTTTCTCCCATTGGTGGGTTCTCCTTTCTTGGTGGTATCCACAGAAGCAAAGAAGTTTTTAACTTTGATGAAGTCCACTTTGTCTATTTTCGTTGTTATTGTTGCTTGTAATTTTAGTGTCATAAGAAACCATTACCTACTCCAAGGTCCTGATGATTTTTGCTTATGCTTTCTTCTAAGAGGTTTATATTTTTAGCTCTTATATTTAGGCCTTTCATCCATTTTTAGTTCATTTTTTAATACAGTGTGAAGTAGGGGTCCACCTTCATTCTTTTGCATGCCTGCTAGCCCAACACTATTTGTTGAAGAGATTATTCTTTCCTCTATTGAATAGTCCTGGCCTTCTGTCAAAAAGCAACTGACCATAGACATATGGGTTTATTTCTTGACTTAAAATTGTACTTTATCACTCCACGCATAGCCTTGTATCAGTACCACACTGTCTTGATTATTGTAACTTTATATACATTTTACTTATTTTCCTTTTATGGAAAGTGTGAGTCTTTCAACTTTATTCTCTTTCAAGGTTGGTTTGGCTATTCTGGGCCCCTTGCATTTCTGTATGAGTTTTAGAATCATTTAGAATGAGTTTTAGAATTTATCAATTGCTGCAAAAAGGTACCTGGGACTTTGATTAGAATGTCGATCAGTCTATAGGTCAGTTTGGGGAGTGGTGTCATTTAAACAATATTTAGTCTTCAAATTCATGAATACAGGATGTCTGTCCATTTATTTAGGTCTTCCTTTATTTCCTTTGATGGCCTTTTGTAGTTTTCAGTGTATAAATCTTCTACTTCTTTTGATAAGTTTATTCCTACGTATTTTGTTATTTATTTCATTTTCACAGCTTTTCTTGCTGTCTGGAAATCAGGTTGATGTTTGCATATTGAGCTTGTATCCTATAATTTTGCTGAACTTGTTTTTTAGTTCTAACAGTTTTATACATGAATTCTTTAGGGTTTTCTATATACAAGATTGTGTTACCAGCCAATAGAGATGTTTCACTTCTTCCTTTCCAATCTGGATGCCTTTTATTTCATTTTCTTGCCTAACTATCCTGGTTAGAACCTCTATGACAATGTTGAATAGAAGTGGTGAGTCCAGACATCTTTGTCTTATTCCTGCTCCTAGGGGTAAAGCTGTCATTGTTTTACTATTAAGTATGATATTAGCTGTGGGTTTTCTGTAGACAGCCTTTATAAAGTCATTTTATTTCCTAGTTTATTGTATTTTTAGGTTCAAGAAATGTTTATTGAGTACTTACTATGTGCTGGGTGCTGTTCTAAGTGGCAGAGACACAACAATAGACAAAAGAGAGAAGTTGGTATGACAGTGACAGAGAAAGACAAATAAATGTAAATTATGTCAGATCATGAATGTTATGTCTCAGTTGTATAATAAAAAAATTGTACAGACTTATATAAATATAGACAACAAGTCAAAAGGCACACCAGACACGAGTGGCAGGAACTGACCCTGAGGCAGCCACCATGGCTGTGCCTGGAGTGAGGGGGGCTCCCTGGCCATTCTTTATCCTCCTTTGGCACCTTCTGAGTCCTATGTAAATGTACTACCTAGTCCAAAAAATTAGTTTTGGAATAATGGTCTCTTTAACCGAAAATTCAGAGATACAAATGCACCACACCAAAAGAAAGGCCTTTGTCCACCCAGCCATCAGGGAGATGCTCATGTGAAGCCACGGCGCACGTGTGAAACCTGAGGGGCTCCCAGGGAGCACCACATGCCTTGTCCACAGCCTTTGGCAGGGCCATGAAGCCATCTGGGGGGAAGGAGGAGAGGGAAAGGAAGAAGAGGTAACAGTTACATTATTTTGTTTTGTTTTTCCCTGCCCTATGAGGAAAAAAAAAAAAAGTGGATATGTTCTAAGACTTCCAACTGTGGGAAGGATGGGTTTAATCCACAAAAGTCTACTTCAACTATACAGTGTAGAGGAAATGCTAGGAATCTGCACTAGATAGATGATAGAGAAAGAAAGAATGTGATAGACAGATGTTAAATGGGCTCTGAGGATCTGGCTATCACATTTAAATTTTACATTTAAGTGAATGTTCTCTGAAGGACACAAGTAAAACAAGTAGGGGCCCAGAACACACCTCTGCTTTCCCAGGGTAGTGTTGAGGGGGGAGGTCAGTGATGGGTGTGAGGGATCAGAGCTGGAAGGATTAGGAGATTAAGTAGGTGTGGTGCTGAAATAATTACAGACTGAATGAAAACATCCTCTGAGATTTGCTTCAAAAGAATGGGGAGCCTCCTTCCCTCCCTCCACACCTGTGGGTGTTCACTGTATCCGTCTATTTCTAAGGGTAGAAATTTCCACAGTAAAAAATTTCAGAGACAGCATGTGAAAGAGGAGGGGCGAGGTGCTGTCTCCTCCAGGTGAATGTGTTACTGGGAAGAATAGGGAGGTAGTAGGCCACAAGAAGCCGCCGCCCCCCCCATCTCCCTCCTGAGCTTCCCCACTGAACTACAGATAGGCGACACACTAGGAGGCGGCCACAGCCGTCAAAGCTCCCAAACGAAAAAAAATTGTTGCCAACCCAAACATGAGGAAGTGACTCAAAAGAGCTGAAATCAGCCACCAGATTACTGAAACGTTAAGTCACGGGCGGCCGCTGTTTTGCCACAAGCAAGGGAGCAGTCACCAGTTGCTCAACGCGACAGAATAAACACACCTCAAATCCCGGTGCCTGGCGCCACGACCATACCCACTTAACCTGCGGTCCCTCCCTGCTCAACCGGCACGCGGTTCTCAGGCTCGAGGAAGACCCTCACACAAGGTTCCCGGCAAGAGGGAAAGGCCCTACCCGGTGCGGGAGCCCTCCCGCCCTGCTGCAACGTCTGGGCAAGGCCACAGGGCCCGATCGAGCTCGATTTAAAATTTAACCAGCCCGTTCCACCTTGCGGATATCAAAAGCACGATATGATCCCGATACTCGCGTCCAATTTACAGACTCGCCCTGTACTTAAAGCTCAAACTGCACGGTTTGCTAATTCAAGTCCCCCGGCGAGCTAGAGGTCGAAGGCATTGTCCTGGCACGAATGAGAAAAGGGGGGGTTCGAAAATAAGGCTGCTTAGGAGCTTCGTGTCCAGAGGCCGTAGCCTCTCGGTCCCAACCGCACACGCCCCCAGACGCGCGGACGCAACCTGGCGCACTGGCTGCTCACGCACTGCACCTGTCGGCGGGCGGGCACCTGAACAGTCATGGCCACTGCTCATGCCTGCGTTCTGCGATCCTGGCTCCCGTTGGACCTTTAGAGGCGGGAGTCTCGCGGCGGGCGAGGCCAAAAGAACTCCTAAGCGTGGTCCGCCCGAGAGCGAGCCCAGGTGAGAAAGGAGTAGGCTAGTCCCGCACCACGGGAAAGGCTACGGATCTAGGGTAGCAAGAAGTCTCGGGCTGCAGGTGGGAACTCAGGGACGCGCGGCCAGGTCCCCCCAGGTCTTTCGATCCAAAATGTATCCCAAATGAGGGGACGCTGCTCTCACCTTAAAGCAAAAGCTCCTTCCACGTCAGTTCCAGAAAACTCGTGCCCGCCACCTCCTCCCTGCCCACCCCGCACAGGGGCCCCGGCTGGCCTCACCTCCCAGGCGGCCGAATTCGCGCTCGCGCATGTCCCGCAGGCTGCGCTGGCCATAGCCGTAGGCGAGCGGCTGCGTGCTCGAGTCCCGGAACCGCTCGAAGGCCAGCAGCTCGGTCCCCCGCGGCGCCGCCCCGCCGGCCATGACCCAGGCCCGCCAGCCGCGCTGTCCCGGCCGCGGGGCCAGGGAAATGCCGAGGCCGGCCGGCCCGACTCCGCCCCCGCCGCGCCCGGGCCGCGCCTCCCCGCCCGCCAGGGGCACCCGGTCAGCTGCCAAGGGTGACGCCTCTTCCGGTTGCCGGGCTTCCCAGGGGAGCTGACTCACAGGGCTCCAGTTCTTTCCGGCCCTTTTCCCACCTGGGGGCGGGGCGAGGAAGTGCCCCCTTTCGTTGGCCCTTTAAACAGCTTCCCAGTGGAGCCCACGGAGATGCCCCCAAAGACCCTGGAAACTCGAAGCTCTCGTTTATCTACGGTCCCACGAAAAGGCTAGTGGCAGAAGTAACGCATTGCTCTTTCCTGCACGGTGAAACCTGGGCATCCCCCGACTCCCCCGGTCCCGAGCCCTTCTCACTACCCGGGACCCTCACTCTCGGGGGGGTGCAGGGCTCCTGCGGGGTGTTTGCAAGGAGACTTCTCCTTGCTGCTCCCCGGGGGTGGGGGGTGCTCGGCGTGTCTGAGGATGCGGCTGAGCGAAGGGTGGAAGAGAAAAACGATTGGGGGTCCAGGGGGTTAGTTGGCTAATATGGTTTCGGTTGCTGCGCACGGTCGAAACAGGAGCTCGGTTGCCACTGCGACTGAGCGCAGAAGGCGCTCCGCCCTTGGGCCTGCGTCCGGGGTGCCGGCGTCAGAGCGGCTCTGTCTCGGGGTTCCACTGTCTCAGTACTGAGCGACAGGCCAAACCCATGCGTAGGGAGGCAGTGCAGAGCCGGTGCAGGGGCAAGTGAACGAGTGCACAATAGGGGACCCAGATGCGTGGCAGGGAGACCTCAGGTGCGATCCCAGGGTCGGGGCCCGCTTCGGAGGATTGAGTGAAATGCGAGGTGCCTGGTGTGGAACCAAGTTGGGGGGCTTTAGTGCAGAACCTGCTGCGGAGGGAAGGACAACGTGCTGGGAGCCCAGGTGAAGGGACTCAGGTCCGGGCCCAGTCGAAACTATGGGAGGAGGTGGGAAGGGCTCCCATGCCACAAGTTCATCGTCTGTGCCGCAGCCAGGCCCACTGTCGCCCAGGGCCGGCGTCTCCGGAGCCTTGGGACGCCTGATGATGCGCGCTGCAGACTCCTGGCCCAGCCTCTGCCTGTTTAAAAAGCATCCCGAGGACTGTGGGTTGGCCCAGCTTGAGAGAGCCGCCTGAGGGCCATGCACAGTTCTGCCCTTCCTGCCCCACCCCCAGAGTACCAGGTTGCACTGGGTGCATGGAGGGTCTATAGGACCCTGGCCAGAGGTTCCCGGTCCTGGGGCTGCATCCATAAGAGCCAGTCCCCGGGTTACCCCTACTTAGGTAGCCTCTGCCCACAAACAGCCACTGCTCATCCTCCTCACTGCCAGATCCCCAGGTCCTTACTGGACAAGCATTCATACTTGTTCTGGAAGGACTGAACGTATTCATGAACAAATGCCCGAATTTGCTCATCGGGATCAATGACCCCTCCCCCCATCGTCTTCTGCATACCTTCCGACCACACTGGGAGCTGGAACTTGGGGCTCTGGTGCCATCTTGAGCCCTCTCCACAGCACTCCCTCCTGCAACGTGACTTCTGGCAACAATAACAAGAGCAGGTACTGCACTGGGCACCTGTACACTTTGACCTGTACTAATTAGTCCACAATTAAATCAGCACATCCATGAGGTGACTCTTAACAGGTGGAGAAGCTAAGTCACAGAGACAGAGTAACTTGCTCAAGAGCACACAGCGAGAAGACAGACAAGCCTGCACCTGTGAAGTCAGTCTCCAGAGCCCAACCAGGTAAATGTGTCCAGCAGCCTCTCTGGTGCAAGCCTCTGTGGTCCTCAGAGTCTCAGGCTCCCCATGTCTAAGTTGGGAGAGTGGTGGGAGTTGGTGGTCGCAGATGCTGTATGTTGTGTGTGCCACTCACCCCTTCTTTAGTGCCCTACTTCCCAGTGAGGATCGCCCCCAGGCCGCGCTTTTCAGGCATTAACTTACGTGAGTGGCCTGGAAGCCTATTAAAATGCAGATTCAGATTCTTTAAGTTGGGGCCTGAAGTTCTTTGTTTGTAAGGAGCCTGGGTGACTGTTGTTAGCTGGGTCTATGAACTGCACTCTGAGGAGTGAGTGCCTTCCTTATTTCCCTGGGGAGGTAAGGAGTACCTACCTCTCCTCAAGGTGGTCTGTGGCCAAGTAACAAATCCCAAATCCACCTGGGTGCTGCTTAGGGGCAAGTTTGCCTACTGAATAATTTGAATGGGCCAACTCAGTGCAGAATTCTTTTTTTTTTTTAATTTTTAATTGTGGTAAAATATACATAACAAAAATTTACCGACTTAGCCATTTTTAAGTGTACTGTTCAGTAGTGTTAAATATATTCACATTGTATGCAACCAATCTCCCCAACTTTTTCCATCTTGCAAAAACTGAAAGTCTGTATCCATGAAACAACTCTCCATTTCCCCCTTCCCTGGTCCCTGGCAATCACCATTATTTTCTGTTTCTTTGAATTTGGCTATTTTAAGTACCTCATATTAGGGGAATCATACAGTATTTGTCTTTTTGTGACTGGCTTATTTCAATTAGCATAATGTCCTTAAAACTCATCCATGTTGTAGCATGTTTCAGAATTTCCTTCCTTTTTAAGACGGAAGAATATTCCATTGTGTGTATATATCACATTTTGTTTATCCATGCATTCATTGATGGACACTTGGATTACTTCCACTTCTTGGCTATTGTGAATAATGCTGCTATTAACATGGATATACAAATACTTCTTTTGAGACTCTACTTTCAATTCTTTTGGCTATCTAACCAGAAGTAGGATTGCTGGATCATGTGGCAGTTTTATTTTTAATTTTCGAGGAAAATATTGTTTTCTATTAGCAGCTGCACCATTTTACATTCCTACAGTGCATGAGGGTTCCCATTTCTGCTCATTCTCACCAACATCTGTTTTCTGTTGTTGATGTCGTTATAGGAGGCATTCTACTGGGGGTGAAGTAGCATCTCATTGCAGTTTTAATGTACACTTCCCTAATGATTAATGCTGTTGAACATCTTTTCCTGTGCTTTTTGGCCATTTTATGTATTCTTTGGAGAAATGTTTATTCAAGTCTTTTGCTCATTTTGTCAATTGGGCTTTTTAAAAAACTGTTAAGTTGTAGGAGTTCTTTATATTTTCTGAATATTAACCCCTTGTCAGGTATGTAATTTGCAATATTTTCTCCCATTCTATATAGATGGCCTTTCCGCTTCATTAATTGTATCCTTTTATGTACAGTGCAGGACTCTTGAAGATCATTAAAAATCACTGAACTACCATTCAGTCAAGAAATATCTTTAAGGGGTTGGGTGCCTGACTCTATTTCAGCTCAGATCATGATCTCATGGTTGTGAGATTGAGCTGTGGGTCGGGCTCTGCGCTGAGTGTGGAGCCTGCTTGGAATTCTCTTTCCCTCTCTCTCTCTCTGCCTCCTCTGCTCATACTCTCTCTGTCTCTCTCTGTGTCTCAAAAAAAATAAAAGAAAAGAAAGAAATATCTTTAAGCTCCTGGCTCTTCCCAGATCACTGCATGCTCAGGAGGGTGGGAAGGACCTGCACCTACAGGCACACAGAGAAATGAACTACTGAACATCCAGCTATAAGGCCACGTGGCCTAAGTCCCCTACCACTGCTCCAGAATGCAGACGTAGAATTGCAAGGAAGAGGAAAGGGACTACTTCCCACCAGGGAATTCAGGGAAAGCACCCCAAAAGAGGAAGCCTTTGACCTGGGCCATAGCAATGAGCCTGTGAAGAAGGGAAGGAGAGTAGTGGGGTCTGAGGATGCTGGGAGGCTCAGCCTCTAACTGGCACCCTAAAATTTATTTCACCAAGATTCCCCAGGCCTCTCCTGCCAGAAAGAGGCTGTCAGAAATCAGATTGCTCCTTCTTACCCTGCCCCCACTGGTGAATGTCATACGTGTGTTCATTGCTCAGTGAGCTCCTGGGTCCTATGCTATAGGCCTGCCACCGCCTCATCTGACCTGGTCCAGCTACTGGCCCTGAGGCCTTGGACGAGCCCGAGCCAGTCCATGCTGAAGTCCCAAGAAACTAGCTTCTGCACCCAAAGTTTAGAGCTTCGTAGGGAAACAGCTCTTCAGCTCCTACTTACAGCCCTCTCTTACCTGGGAACCATGAAAAATATGTGCCTAAAAGCCAGATTGGGCAGACATGAGAGCCTTAATTTTCTACTTAAAATCTCTCCCCCTGGGCAAGGCTTTGTGCCTGGTCCAGTTCAGTGAGCTTGGTTTTCTACTTAGGATGATATCTGCCAAAACTACTTGCTCCCATGTTTATAGACATCTATAGGACCCCACCCCTAGAGTCCCCTGGCAATAGATTCCATTTCCATAAATTGCCACTATGCCCAAGGCATTCATTCATATAGTCTTCATTCATTCACTAACTTGGCAAAAGTTCAACAAGTACTTCTCAGAGTTAAAGTTATAGTGTTGAAGTAAAAGGCAAGGTAGGCTTGAGGGCAGATTTTAGAAGGCTGTTAAGTCACCCAAAGGGACTGGAATTTCATTCTGAAAATATCTGAGCAAGAAAGTGCTCCCAAGAGGTGATTTAGGCAGATCATTTATTAAATGGCCATGACCAGGCTGGATGGGCTGGTAAGAACTGGGGGCAGGGAGACCAGTTACAACCTCCTGCAGTCTCCAGGCTTGAGTCACTGGAGATGAAACTGGGCTTTGGCAGGGGCATCATCTAGTGTTCACTGGGGAGCTGGGAAGACATTAGTCAATAAGGCAGCCTGCATGCCTGGGAGGCCCCGGGACAGGGAAGGAGATGGGGCCACAGCTAGGTTACCCCTCCGCACTGCCGCAGTGCCAGAGAAGGGGGCTTCCCAAAGAGGTCAAGGCTGTGGGGAAGAGAGCCTCCCCAGCCTAGGACTCCAGAAGTCCTGGAAGAGAAGGCGAGACAGGCAGGGCAGCATTCCAGGTGCAAATGCTGGAGAGAGGAAAAGGTTCCGAAAAATTCCAGAGGCAGGAACTTCAATGAGGTTGGAGCACAGGCTGTGCTTGTGCAGGAATAAGGGCTGGGGATGGGGAGTGAGAAAAGGGAGCGGGCCAAACTCTGCAGACAGGAGGGACGGGAAGATGCCACGGAGTGCCCACAGGACAGTGGCTGTGTCAAAGGTCTGTCTGACACCCTGGCAGCACTGAGGATCATGAAGGGAGGCTGGGCGGGAGTCCTGGGGAGGAAAAATGAGGGTCCAGATGGTGCAGAGGTGATGAAATTCAGGGAAAATGGGGACTGAGGGAGGATGGGCTCAGGGTGACTCAGCAGTGTTGGAGTGGATGCCTTGGTGGATGGAAGGGGGGGTGGGCTCAGGCACATGGACACAAGATGGCTCAGGACATCTAAGTAGAGATTGGGGCCCAGGCTCAGGAAGGACAGTGCCAGGGGCTGGAGACACATCTCACAGGAGAAAACTATGCAGAGGTCACCCCGGGGGCTCTGGAGTGTTCAGGGAGAGACGGAGCTTTGGGGATAGCCACATTTAAGCGGTGTCTGCCTCCATGCCGCTACCTGGTGAGAAGGCACAGTCAGGGAGGTGGGGAGACACCCAGCACCTTGGGGTGCTAAGGCTGACAGGCCAGTGAGGACAAGGGCCAATCAGATTATTGACTGCTGGCTAGGGGGTGTGCGGTGACCTAAGTGAGACACTTTTATCTTGGTGGGGATGGGAACTCCATTTACATGCTCCATTCAAATCTTAAATGCTGATGGGGTAGAGGTTTTCCTACTGGCTAAGCCTCAAGGCCTCTTGATCCTGAAGGTGGAGGTGGGGGGGTGGGCTGCAATTACGATGGATCAAATTTCCTGCCAAGTAGTTAGGATGGAAGGTGGGTGTTGCAGAGGCGAAATCTGGTTAGGAGAGTGAATTTATTATTTCCTGCTGACCAAGATCCTCAGACATCGACAAGCAGGGATAAGAGAGACAATAATGGAGCAGCTTTCTCTCCAAAGCCTGGCAGAGTAGAAGTTCTGGGAGAAACAACTTGGAAGCAGTGGAAAGATTGATCAGAAACCCCAGGAAGCTCCCTCCCTTAGAGGGAAAGGAGACCTTTTCTGTGAATAGAAGCTAAAAGGGCAGCTTGGAATCATGAACAAAGCGCCATTATATCTAAGTCCATAATATTCAAAACAACAAAACCCCACCAGTACTAGGGAGACCGGGTGGGTGGACCCCTCGGGAGGATTTTCTTGAGGCTGTTTTCCAAGGGGCTCAGCTTCTCTCTGTGTTCATTCAGGGGCAGATCTGGACAAGCTTGCCTCCTTCTTGGTCCCTTCTGCAATGATACCTTCCTCCTGCTCTTTGTCCCCTACCCCTCTATGCCACCAAGACAGGGAAAGGCTCTGATACCATTCTATTCACCAACTAGTGGATTACATTGGAGAATCCTTCCTCCACCAGCCAGCCATCTGTGTTGTCAAATTTACTCATCCTTAAATTTAGCAAATAGTTGACAATACACTGCTAGATGCACTGTGCTAGATGCTGTGGAGAACGAGAAAACAAATCTGATGCCCAGATATTTAGGCTTTAGTAGGCTTGTATGGGGGATTTCATTGGTTGCCTACCCACCACACACTGTCCTTGATTTTGATTTGGAAAAACCACCCCACATAGATCAGCCATGTGGTCTTAATGGGATCAACCCTGCCTTCAGTTCCAGAGTAATCTCATGGCTCTTGCCGCATCAGATGGGCAGGCCCACACCACTCAATGTGCAGTTTTCCACTGCCCTGTGATTAGTTCAGGATGTTCCACTGAGTAAAGCTAAAGACTTAATGTTTAAAAAGGTATTCCCTTTGATATGAGCAAGGAAATCTATAACTTCAACGGCTGCTTTCATCCATGGGGGAGGGCAGCCTTGGAAGAACGCTGGCCCGTGGAGAGGTCTTCTGAAAGAAGTAGACAAAGGGGCACAGTGTCCTGATGAAACTATACCTGAACTTTGTCCTACCACTGAATTTGTTTTCGATTATGTGATCTAATAATTCCCTATCTTATTTTGAGACAAACTTTCTTATCACAGAAAGAATCCAACTGATATAGTGTAAGACATATGTAAATAAAAGATAGGAAATGAGAAATGCCATAAAGGAAAATGAGAATAAAATACAGTGGCATTCAGAGAAAGAATACTTGAAATGAGGGAATTAATAAAGGTTCTATAGAGGTGATGTGAGCTGAGAATTACTTAACCCTAACAGTTGGTGTCTTATTATATATACATCCCATATATATGTTATATATACATATATACAATGTATATATTATATATACATACTATCCCAGCTAGCGTTTTTCATGCACTGGCTCATTTAATCTTCAAAACAACCGTACAAAGTGGTTGTTTTTTGCAAAATGAGACTAACATTTGTTCGTTCTTTCAGAATAAACACCTCAGTTCCCAGCTGACCACAAGGCCTCTGGAATGAAAATTTCATTTCCTTGTTTCTCTTGAGGTGTGGCCACAACACTAAATTCTGGCCAAGGAGATTAGGCAGAACTGTGTGTACTTCCAAGAAGTTTTCTTAAAGCTAGGGATGAGCCTTTCCTTTCTGTTGGCCGGAATGCAAAGATCATGGCAGGAGGCCAAGCAGCCATCCTGGCTGGTGAGGAAGCCACACACGGAGGATGCCATACACCGAAGAAAAAGAGCCTGGGTCCTTGATCACGCTGAGAAGTCTCCCTGCCTGTCATGGTCTGCCTATCTTGATTCCTTTTGAGAGAAACCTTCTGTGCAAAAACCAGAAAGTACATCTAACATTTTCTTTCACACACGGTTGAATTGAAGTCAGACTGATCCACTGGTATCTGCATTTAGAGGTGAGGGGAAACACTTACCCACCATCACTGACAGTGTCAGCCAGGATCAAAGGCGCTTCTGATTCCTTACATGTGGGCTCCAACCCTCACCTAGAGTGCCTTGAGAAACACACAGGCTTTGTACATAGTGGTTCGCAGGCCTGGCATTCCTTAGACAACCCAGGATTTTCTGTGGTGGCCAGAATTTCTAATTTAAAAAAGAGATTGATTCTGTTCTTTCATTTTATTCCTGAATTTGCAGTCTCTCCATTTCCCACATTCCCCCTTTGGAATCAATAACTGACTCTGCTTCCCCTGAGGCTACTGGGAAGGGATTTGGCTCTGGGCTGTTGAAGGTAAAAACATCCTCAGAACAACCCAACTACCTCTCCCCTGTCTAGGAAGTTGTATAGGTCAGAAGGCAGCGACTGCTTAGGCTGGCGCTCAGCATCGATCTGGACTCTGATGCTGTGAATGAGGCAGAGAAGTGAGATGGGGGGAATGGAGAAGGGCAGATCAGGGACTCTGAAATACACCATCGAGGTATTCAACAGAGGCTGGCTGGTAGGCCTTAGTGATGCTGTGCTGACTCAGCGATTGAATTACGTGAGCTTAAGTTATGTGTTTTCTGAAGACATTTACTTTCAAATGGAAAGTTCATCAGGTATTTACCACCCAGACTGAGTCTTCATGAAGAGCATCCATTTTGCCTGTCTTGGCACTAACTACACTAAATGGGTGGTTCTGGCTTCCTGGTGTTCATCTAATCGAATCTACAAAGTTCTTTATTAATGCTGATTATTCATGAGTGCCTCCTAGATTCGTTTATTATAAAGGGGCAACAGTTCACTAATACCACTGGTTGTCCTTCCACTTTTAATAGTTTGAAGAACAGTCCATCTGCCTTTTCTGATAATCCCAGCCACCAGAAGGCAGCAGGGAGTGTCACAGATAGAGTGACATTTAAGGAAACAGAAAGCCCTCAACGTGCCTCTTCTCAGATTGTAAATGTGTGTTTTCTGAAAGGAATGTTTACAGTGTTCAACTAAACCATCAAGGAAGTTATCCGTAAACTTTGAAGTGCCATACAGATATTATCACTGGTGTCTTCTTCTTGGCTCAAAGTCTCTTGCCACCAGGGCTGACCTCAGGAAAAGAGGCTAAGTGGGGACAGTAGGCACACTGGTGGCCAGCTCTGGCCAGTTCATGAGAGGTCCACAGTTGGTATCATTCTGGTCCAGGAGAATATGGGACCTGCGCTGTGAGGAGGCCAACAACACAGCACGACTCCCTGAACAGTCACTTCAGGGACATCAGGTAACTAGGAAGCAGTCATGCACGTGTCTTCATGGGCCACTTCCTTAAGCCTCTCACAGGGCACCTCTTGACCCCATTTCTCAGTGGTTGAGTTTTTGTCGCACTGGCAGTAACCCCATGACAGAGGACAATGGCCCTGGGCAGAACATGCTGACGTTCCCCTCCTTCCGTGTTGGAAGTGAGACCACTTTGCCACAGAGAACTTTGACTCAGTTCCTTTCTGTACCACCCCATCCCCCGCCAAGCCCCTGCTTCTGCCCTCCCTACCGCATGGACTCCTATCTCTCTCCCAGCTCCTGGGCTCTCCAACTTTAGGTAAGTCAGTGCTAACCCCAGAAAGGCCAGATTCTTTCTTATGAATGATGGCTTAAAGCCAGCATATGATTAGAACCATGTCTAAACAGAATTATTGTATTGAATACAACTGGCACATATGCTCGTTATAGAAAAATCAGAATATGCAGAAAAGCATAAAAATCGCCCATAGCGCATCACTCTGAAATCTGTAGGTCTTTAGTTATATGTCTATATTCTTTTTATTTTTAAAACAAAATTTCAGTTTATTTATTTAGTTTTGAGAGAGAGAAAGAGCGGGGTGGGGGAAGGGCAGAGACTCCATGCGTCAGTGCAGAGCCCAGCGAGGAGCTCCATCTCAGGAACTGAGACATCATGACCTGAGCTAAAATCAAGAGTTGGATGCCCAACCTTCTGAGCCAGCCAGGCGCCCTGTATTCTTTTTAAATGCACATGCATTTCCTTATGAATTGCAATTATACTGTATATATTTTTATATGGTTTTTAAAACTATATAGTGAATTTCCCCAGGTAGAACATTCCATCAAATGAATTTCTCATAATGTATTTAACCAGCCTCCAACCACTTAGCTGGGTTGTTTCAACTTTTTGTAATTATAAGCAACACTAAAGTGAATCGGACAGTCCTTTTACTTTCTTAGAAGTGAAAGTACCAAGTCAAAGGATATGAACATTTTTATGTTTGTGGTGAGCTATTGCCACATTTTTTTTTACCCTTAAAGGTTATACATCCACTTACATTCAATTCTTTTTTAACTGAGCTGGGGTCTGATGCCACCACATATAAAGTCAAGAACATTTGCCCCTGGTCTTCAAGACAGGGAGCGGCTGCTGGAGCAAGCCAGCTCAGAGACGGCCACCGTGCTCATCTGAGCCAGAATCACAGCACCTGGAAAGGCATGGCCAGCTGCTAGGGCTCTGCTGGGTGATTCAGCACAACCCCTTAAGACATGGGCAGCTTTATCATTTGTCCCTAAGAACCCGCACTAAGCCCCAGACAGGTTTGCAGAACATGCCCCTCACAGAGAGCTCCAAACCAGCGCCAAGCCTTGGACAAGGTTCCAGAAGGGAGCAAGGCACTCCTCTGAGCACTCGAAGAATGTACTGTGCTCTCTGGGCAACCAGAGACTTCTTCCTCCTCCATCGTATAAGTTCGATTTCTTTGTGATTGAAACTTCAACAAGGATTCACTGAGGCAAAATGTCCAGGGCGTAAATGGATAGAAGCTCAAGACCCCATTCCCCTCATCCCCCTGCCCCACCTCCCATGGGAGACATCCAAAACGGGAACTTCTTTTCATGAGTGATGATGGTAATACTAACATTGGTGGTAGGTGACACTTACCTCATGTTTCCACTTTCTTAATTTGCCAGACAATATAACTTAATTCCTCAGCGTTGAAATTCTAGCACAATGTGTGCAGCCTGAGTGTGGAAAGGAGAGACAAAATTGGAATATCTCTGTTAACCATTCTCAGGGTAAGGAGTAATTAGTCTCCCAGAGGGCAGGGTCCTGAGATGATGGATATTATTTACCGAAAGTGTTTTTCTCTCTTTTGTTCATAAAGACTTCTATGACTTCAGAATGTGAAGTGTACCTTTCCACTGCCAGAAGGTTTTATTCCCCATAAATTTTGAATGTGTGGTTTCTTTTACTCTACATTAAGTCCTTGATGAGAACTGAGAGTTTCAGAGAGCGAAGGACCAGAACTTTCTGCAGCACTTTAGTCCTCATGAATGCACACAGATAGCACAGCACACACTTACTGATTAAACCATCCTTTGCTCAAAAGGCTTTTGCTAATGAATCAGTAAACTTTCAATCATTTCATACTCAGGGAGCATGCATTCCTAGACAGGTAGAATGGAGCTGGGTATCTGGTGATGTAGCTTGGCGTGTTGTCCATTCAAAAGGCAAATATCAGGGGCGCCTAGGAGGCTCGGTTGGGTATCTGACTTCGGCTCAGGTCATGACTTCACTGTTCATGGGTTCAAGCCCCGTGTTGGGCTCTGTGCTGATAGCCCGGAGCCTGGAGCCTGCTTCCAGTTCTGTGTCTCCTCTCTCTGCCCCTCCCCTGCTCGTGCTCTGTCTCTCTCTCTCTCTCTCAAAAATAAACAAACATTTAAAGAATTTTTTTTTAAAGGCAAATATCAGTACTTAACTATGCCTACCGGAAACACACTTCCTCAGAAATAGTCTGTGCTCTGGAAAATAAGTGAGTGTACCTAGCATTCAACTGCAGTGCTGTCAATAGAGAATAAGATCCTCAATGTCATGTTTCTGCAGCGTCTTTGGTGAAGGGGAGGCCTCTCGTGGGCTGAAGTGCCGTGGGACGTCTGATTTGCTTCCTGCACCAAAAAACCCAGCTGCTGCAGTGACAGCTCCTGACAAGCCCAGATCCCAGTGGGGTTTGTCTCCTGCTCTACTGTTCCCCATAATCCGTCTCTTCCTACTTCCTCACAATTAGAGGGAAGCCCCTCGGGAAAGCCACCATCCCCCTCCCCCACCTTCAGGAAACACCTTTGCTCTTGGAAGTCCTTTGAACCTGAGCCACTTCTTGCTCTCTTGGACCTATCATTTCAGTTGAATTTCAAACATGCAAGGTTTTTGTCATAGGGTTTAGAATATTCTAGAAGTCTGAGGGACAAAAAAATGACATCCCTTACTTCACGAGGCTACTCTGAGAGTTCAGTGAGATGATGATGTAGATGTGGTACTACTATTAACACTGTGAAACATCAGATACTTCCTTATGGGTTTCATTTTTTCCAGGAAAGAAATTCAAATGTCCAAAGGTGATGAAAGCCAGAAACCTAATGGGGAAGTTTTCTATTCTGCTTGGGACTTCGGTTTATCACTTTCCCTCATTTGCCATTCCAGGGAAACTGTGGAGGAAGTCAACTTCCCTCCATGTTTCTAGCACCGCTGTGTATACAAGCAAGGTCTGTTTCAGGTGAAGAAAAAACCTCTGTGGTAGACGCTGCCTCTTGTCAGCTCATATCCCCTTCACGCTCACCCCCTCAGGGCAGGCTGCCCTTGCTTTAAATGCCAGCACCCACGTTTCTTTGCGGCCTTTCTTTGTCGACGTCAGCTGTCCATGTGTGCTGCAGGTCAGCCAGCTGCACAGGGATGAGTGTCCCGGGTGTGTCCCTTACCAGTGACTCTTGGGAGTTGGTGTCCTTTCCCCACCCCTGTTGAGAGCATATGCTCTATACTGGTTCCCCGAGTTTGTCCAGCAGGCTTCCTCTGCAGTTGCCCACAGTGGGAAAGGGCTCAGAGAGCTCACTTCATTGGCTGCCTTCCCTTCCATGTCTTCCTCTTTCCCTCTCCTCCCTCATTCTTGGTGTTTCTGTCGCCTCCCAAATAAACCACCTGCATTCAAATCTTTGCTCAGGCTCTGCTTCAGGGGACCCCAAACTTGAGACACCCTCTAAAGAGTAGATCTTGTCCTAGGTTTTGACAATACTATACATGTTTTCTGGCTGTGCTCTCTGTGAGTGTAAAGACCCCACTGAACCAGATGCTCCGAGACTCAAACCACAGTTGTTACAATACCATGACAGCACTGAGATGGAGAAAGGTTACTGGGGGTGCCTGGGGGGCCCAGTCGGTTAAGTGTCCAACTTGGCCCAGGTCATGATCTCATGGCTTGTGGGTTCGAGCCCCACATCGAGATGTCTGCTGTTAACACAGAGCTTGCTTCGGATGCTCTGTCCTCTCTCTCTCTGCCCCTCCCCTGCTCTCTCTTTCTCTCGCTCTCAAAAAAAAAAAAAAAGAGAGAGAGAAAGGGGAGGTATCTAAGCTAAGTTGTATGTAATTCAGGGATAAAAACTGTAGGAGCAAACATTACAGGCAGAGGGAAAAGCATGTGCAAAGGCACAGAGAAGAGAGTGAGCATGGCTTAGGGAATTGAAGAGAATTCTGGGTAGTGTGACCGCTGGAGGCAGATGCACATAAATGGGGGGGGGCAGTTTGGCCAGGAGCTAGGTCCTGGTGGCACGGGGATCCCTTGCTAGCTGTTGCAAGGCATTGGACGAAGCAAGAAAGAGGCAGTGGGTATCTCTGGTGAGGGGAATTTCAGAGGAGTGACAAGGCCAGAAGCCAGAGCCCGGTAGACCCAAGAAGGGCAAATGGGAGTTGAGGAAGTATTGGCAGTTCATGGGAGTTCCTCTTTTCGATTATGACCATAAGGAGAAAGAACCTGGGGGACAGATGATCAAGGTGGATTGCTTTGCTGGTTTTTATTTCAGAAGGCAGAATGGAGTGTTTTGTATGCTGGCAGAGAGTTAATTGATAGGGAGAAGTTCAAGGTGAAGAGCAGAGGGAGGGTATTTGATGGTCAGGGGGCAGGGAATGAACTTGAAGGGAGTAGCCTTGATAGAGGAGAAGGGAGCACTCTTCCCTTGAGCCTACAGAAGAAGAGATGAGGGTGGGGGACTTAAGAGAGTTTCTCTTTTCCCAGAGAATTAGGAGATCAGGTGGTCTGGGGACGAGTCTCGAGGACAGAAGGGAAAATGTCAGTGAACATTGCAGACGGTGTGAGGATCAGCTGCCAGGTACCTGCACAGTGGTTACCAGGGAAAATGGGGGACTTCTCAGGGGACGTTTAGATAGAGTTTTTAGTAGCACTGACACTTCAATGGGTAGAGAGATCAAGAATAAAGCTTTCGGATTTTTCTTCTTCTTCTTCTTCAATTTTTATTTTCCATTTTCTGGGTGCCAAGACTTGACTTTTTCACCCTTTGGCTTATCTCATCCAGTGGTTCCCAATCTGCATTGTGCAACAGAAGCATCTGGAGAGTTCTTTCCCATACAGATGTCTGTACCCCGGACATCCCCGGAGATCTAATCTTGCACAAGGCAAGACGTTAAGTCATCTTTAAAGCAGCCCAGGTGATTCTAATGTACAGCTGGGATCCAGATCCCCTGACGTTAGTCATGCTTGAGGGAAGAATCCTTTCCAGTGGCTTGGAAACAACTGGAATTTTGTAAGAGGTAGCCACTGAAACTCTTTTGAACTTTGTTTTATACATGTTTCCATAACTGTGGCTTTCATTTCATTACAGCCTAACATAGCTTTCATTTTACAGTGTCCTTTTCAACAAAAGCTTTGAATTTCTACAAAGTGCTGAGGTTGAAGAACTCCCTTAAATAGAGTTGTAGGTAGAAGGGGAGGGGCAGATGAGCACATAGAGCACAGTAATACATCAATACCTGGACTCGGACAACTACATCTGTCACAGTCATGAGTCTCTCTCAGCAAGAGAGCATCCCGTGTGGGTTGGGAGGTACTTAACCTGACTGAAATGCAGGTGTTGATCATTTCACTCGCAGGGCCCCTCCTGGAAAGAGAGTGGGAAAAGGCATCAGGATCAAGGCAGATTTTCCTGGCTCCCATGTAGCTGGTAGTGGGTCCTAAAGACTTTCACTTTCACTTTCACTTTCTCTCTCTCTCTCTCTCTCTCTCTCTCTCTCTCTCTCTCTCTCTCTCTCTCTCTCTCACACACACACACACACACACACACACAACTGGCAACAAAGAGTCGGTATTCCAGATAAGGTGGTGGGAAAATGGAAGCAGGCAATGTGTGACAGGTCTCACCAGTGTAGTGCCGAAAGTGCCCTTTGCAGTGATGTTTCAGTCGTGGGAAGAGGAGGACCGCTACACTGTCCCCTTGCCTCAGACCAGGGATGCGGTCCAGGAACTCCACAGCCCTCTGAATAAAATCAACTGCTTTGGACCATGTATCTGTCACGGCCACTGGTGGCGGCCCAGCACAGGATGTGGTTGAAATCTTTTGGATAATAACTCCTAGGGGCTCCCTAATGTGGTACCATTTACAACCCCCTTTCACATCTCTTCTCCCCTCTGAGCCTCTTCACAGGCTGACCCTTACTCTGGGTCAGGGAAGGGGAAGCTGACTCCTTGCCTTCCTCTGAACTTGACCATGCTTTGCTGCCTGCTGCAGGCATTCTTTGAAAATTGCCCAGTTGCTGGAACCTGTTGCACACTGGAGGCTCTGTGTTTGCCTCCAAGACACAGAGAGCTCGTAGGAGCTGTCACCCTGGGAACTGGCACAGCCGATGCTGGATATGGGATGAAGACAGTGGGGAGCAGGAGGCTGAGCGAGCCACCTTGCCAAGGTTTGTCATGGCTGAACCTGCCACCCCACATGTGATAATAGGAGGCACTCTGCTGGTATCATAAAGCCATGTCTCCACCGGCTCCATCCTTTTTTTAGTATTATTTAAAATTTTTTTAAATATTTATCTTTTGAGACAGACAGAGACAGAGTGCGAGCAGGGGAGGGGCAGAGAGAGAAGGAGATGCAGAATCTGAAACAGCTACAGGCTCTGAGCTGTCAGCACAGAGCCTGACGCAGGGCTTGAACCCACAAACCATGAGATCAGGAGCTGAGCCAAAGTTGAATGCTCAACCATCTGAGCCACCCAGGACCCCTCCACCAGCTCCATCCTGATTTCACCCAGGAGTCCCACAGCAAGAAAGCTGCACACTGGATGCCACCCTGTCTGTCCCCACCTGTCACTCTTTGCCACAAGAGTGGCAAAATCTTTTGTGAGGAGCCACAGAGCAGAGTTATGGAGGGGCGGGGGGCGGTTAAATAATAACTGAGGATCCAACAAGTCCAGGAAGCAGATGGGGGAGGCATGGAGATCACCTGCTATGATGACCTGCACTGAAGGGCACAGAGGCCAGAGAGCCCTTCGAGCACTTTCTCCAGTGTCACGTGGAGCATGCTTGTTTTGTTGCTGCTACTGTTTGTTTTGTTGTTGAGCTCTCACTAATCTCTCAACCACTAAAGTGGGTCCCTTTCATGCCCTTGGTATAAAATGGAGATGTAGAGGGAAGAGTGGGGGTTTGGGGCTTAGCAGATGAGCTGGAGACCTGGCCCTGATACAGGCTGGTGCGACAGTCTTGGGCAGGTTTTCTAAGCTGGCAAAAAAAAAAAAAAGAAAGAAAAGAAAAAGAAAAAAAAATCAGCTGCCCCCCCAACCCTAAGATAGAAAGGACAAAAGATTCCTTAAGACTCACACTGGCGGAGGGTATGGGGGGCAGTGCCTGGGTGGCTCAGTCGGTTGAGTGTCTGACTTTAGCTCAGGTCGTGATCTCACAGTTCGTGAGTTCGAGCCCCACATCCGGCTTTGTGCTGACGCTCAGAGCCTGGAGTCTGCTTCAGATTCTGTGTCTCCCTCTCTCTGCCCCTCCCCTGCTCATGCTCTGTCTCTGTCTCTCTCAAAATAAATAAACGTTAAAAAAAATTGAAAAAGAAAAAGACTCACACGGGACCCAGCCTACTTTAGCAGCTTTGAGTCAAAGCTCTGCCTGGTAGAGAAGAGGGTGCATCTGTCCCTTGTGCTCTCTACACCAAGGGAAGCCACCACAACCCAGACGAGGTTCTGCAAGGGTCAGGGACAGCACTGTGATCTCCTTCAGAAACACATCTACAATTGATAACAATTATATTCCATCCCCTTAGTAATATGCACTTACACTGGGTTTTCCTTCTTCCCTCTCTCCACTCTCTAATTCCTACTTCCCAGGGTAGTAATTCCAAGTAGCCAAGCCCTCGTCTCAGGCATTGTTTACGGGACCCCCGAACTCCAATAATGGATATATCTTTTACTGACCTTCATATTTCTCCTATTCCCCCCACCACTGTACCCATATACCTAGTCTTCGATGATTCTGGAGTTGATTCAAAGGGCAACTAAGATTCTTGAAACTCCAGACTTCTAGGCAAATTTGTAAGTTGTAATAAACCTATACTTTTATCAAATAATTAACATGCTCTTGGCTTCTGGAAATTTAAGATTGTGTGATCATTTCTTAATTACATATTTAATTGATTATTTCAAAATGTTGTCACTATGATTTATGTTATTTGGAAGGAATGTAATGCCTTAACCATTATTAAAATGAAATGGGGCCCAGCTATTTTAATGAGCTAGATCTTTTGAAAATGTATTAGTCCATATTGCCTGATGATGGAATTGATACCTCTAAGGAAATGATATTACCTGTATTATTATTACCCATTATTACTACCTTTATTAGTATTACTAATACTAATTAGTGTTAGTATCACTATCTTCACTAAACTGACACTGGTAAGGGAATAATATTACCTATGTCACCGCCTGCCTGTATTATCATCTGCATTATAAAAAATGCTATCATGAAAATTTCCCCACAGGGAACTTTGCGGGTCCTACTAAGTATATGTCTATGCAACACAAAATTGTCCAATTATTCACTGTCCTTCCATTTTCAAATCCTCAAGAGTATGTTAGTGCATCTTTAAAGGTATTCTAACTCTTATGGGGGAGTCGTCCAGTAAATCACAAGCCAGCGTGGATTCTGAGAGACTGTGGGGGACCTGGTAGTGGAGAGCACGTAAGAGCTTAGCCGTATGACTGAGTCCCTGGTCCCTTTATGTGTCTTTTCTAATAACTACTCATTGCCCTGCTCAAGTCTGAAAAAGTGCAGGTCATAGTCTTCAGAAGGGTTCGTAACAAGGGCTATCCGAAGCTGTAGGTGACTGGAAACCTACTTGCAGCTCGGAAATCCTCTTGGGTACACGTATCTGCAGTGCCAGAGGGATTTCTATAAACAGCAGCTAGTGGGGCTCAGCTCTAATGTTTCTGTGACCTGGGACTTTTGTACTTGATTCCCGGGCAGGCGGTGGGTGGGCCGCAGTCTGCAGGGTTCACTCTGGCCGACAGCTGCTCGGCATTAGTGACGGGAAAAGCTTCAGCAGGAGAGCCCTCCACACGGCCAAGGTGCCTCACGGCAGCACCCAACACTTCCTCCCACGACTCAATATGGTGGATCTGTGGAAAGCGTGGGCTCTAAAACAAAGGTGTCCAAGGGAGACTTAGGCCCTGCATGGAATTGGATGATAAGGAAGTAAGCGTAGAAAGAGCCCCCCCTACCCCGGACCACCCATCCACGGTCACCAGGCGCTACGGGCCACTAGCTTCCACACCTGCCTGTCGGCTTCAGGTAACTGAAGGCCTCACGCTGAATTGGTTATTCAAGAGCGAAGCGAGAAGCAGGGAAATCCTGAACCTTTATAATGCTCTGCACCGAGACGCTGCTCAGACCAGTGATGAGACACCGTGAGTAGGGTTAGGACTCACATAATTTTGTGTCCCTCAGGGAAAGACGGGGAAGGAGAGGTGGACAGAGGGAGGGAGAAGCGGGGGAGGGAGGCTCTGCTCCTGCCTCTGGAACAACTTTGAAATACGTGCAGCTTGTCTTCATTGCCTTTCCATCTCTCCGTTATGTTCGGAGCCCTCCCATGATTAGTAACTGTGAAAACCTTATTGGAGTCACGTTGGGTCCCACTTGCAACCTTTCCTCCTGATCCAGATCAGCCTGTCTTACATCCCAGGATCTGGTCTCCAGGCCCTGATGTCTGCCTGCCAACCCCAGAGTCGTGATGAACAGATGGTGGCAACCGGCTAAGAAGGTACCTGTCTTAGAGAAAGCAGTTTCTCTCTGCAGGCAAAGCTACGCAAGCCGGCCTTCCTCTGATCCTGTGCCCATGGCTGGTGCGACTACACCAAGTGTGACTCCACCTCTGGCCTGGCCTGACCCATCCATCCCTCCCCTCTCACATCTTGGCAATGGCTTTGCTCTCTTACCTCATGCAGGGCTCTGCTTCAGTGTCCCACCTCAGAAAGTGCTCTCTTGTCTACACCACCTAAAACTGCACCCTATCTGTCCCTTACCCTTTATTTATTTATTTATTTATTTATTTATTATTTATTATAGTATCTATTAAGATGCTTTTTTCCTTTTCTACTTAGTAACTACCTAACTTTATGTCAAATGCTGCTGTGCTATAAAGGTCTTCTTGTAGCCCCTTTAGAATATATAAAATAATATAAACTCCATAAAACCACCTGTCGGCTCTCTTTGTACAGGAGAGAAAATCGTCTTTCCCGTGCTTTCTTGCAAGAGAGAGATCACACGCATTATGCAGGCAAATGACTCCCTATGTTGGTGTCCCTCTCATCAGAAACTAACAATATTCTTGGCAGCCTAAGTCCCCAACCCATGGGCAGTTTGGAATTAAATACAAATGGCTTTTGAGTAACCTCTGCCTTTTTGCAGAAAAAGGAAAAAAAAGATCTCTGATTTCAAAAGGATGATCATATCTGTAGAACAAACTACTTTTAAACAAACACAGATTTAAAAGAGCGGGTTTCTCCATTAGGAGCTGAGATTTTGACCAAGAATAAAGAGCAAGAAGGGGCACCTGAGTAGCTCAGTTGGTTGAGCATCTGACTTCAGCTCAGGTCATGATCTCACGGTTCATGAGTTTGAGCCCCACATCAGACTCTCTGCTGTCAGCAGCAGAGCCTGCTTCGGATCCTCTCTCCCCCTCTGTCTGCCCCTACCCTGCTTGTGTACTCTCTCTCTCTCTCTCAAAAATAAATGAACATTAAAAAAATAAAAAGAATAAAGAGCAAGGAATGTAGTGACTCTGGAACTCCAGGCATTCTCAGGGCAGATGAGCCTGTGTCCAGCATCGGACCCGTGTAGAACAGGCTGGAGAAGGAGTTAGAAATGCGAAATAGAGAAGCAAGAGAAGTCTCAGAAGTTTCTGCCTCTCCTCCTCCATCCAGTGGGACCCTTCTCCCTGCTACCAAAGCCATTAATATTCCTTTCTCACTCGTTACTCACTTGCCCTCTTTACCCTCTGCTTACCAGGAAAGAAGAATCCATCCAAACAGTTGTAAAATGACAGATCTAGCTTAAAACATTAAGTCTCCCAGGAGTTATATTTTTAAACGGGAGATGGAAGATCTATTCTTAGAAATGAAGCTCAATTATCACCTTCCTCAGCAAGCTGTCCCTACTCCCAATGACTGTCAACGGCTTCCCAGTTGGGGCTCCCATAAACTCCCTAATTTCTCCATCTTGCATGTGCCGCATTTTATAATAGGTGGTGTAGTTGTGAGTTCATTAGGGACAAAAGATACATCAAGCTCCAAGATAATATAGTTGTCAGTGTAGAGCAGGTACTTAACAAACATCGAATACAGGAAGGAACAAATGAATGATTGCATTTGTTATCCCTACTGTACTAGTACACCAAGGGCAGAATTAGTGTCTTACTACCTTTCAAACTGAAAGGTTAATAGAGCCTAGTCGAGGTAGGACTTTGCAGCCAGACTCCCTGAGTAATCCACTTAGTAGCTAACTGTGCCTCAGTTTCCACTTCTATAAAATGGAGGTAATGACAGTACCTACCTCAGGGCACCTGTGTGGCCCAGTCGGTTAAGCATCTGCCTCTTGACTTTGGCTCAGGTCATGATCTCATGGTGCCTGACTTCAGGCCCTGCATCAGGCCCTGCACTGGCAGCGCAGAGCCTACTTGGGATTCTGTGTCCCTCTCTCTCTGCCCCTCCCCCCGCTTGCTCTCTCTCTTTCTCAAAACATAAATAAAATTAAAAGTAAGTTTTAAAGTAAATTATAGCACCTACCTCATAGGTGTAGTGATAATTAAAAGGGTCAACATTTGTAAAATACTTAAACCAGTACCTACCATGCATCATGTGAGTATTAGCTATTAGTATTAGTGTTATTCCTTGAATTCTTAGTACCTATGTAGCAGAGATTCAGTAAATGGGCATGTTGGGCATCAGTCACAGATGGGCAAGCGACAAAGTTATACATCCTCCTCCACCCCTGCAGTCACACCACAGACGTCCACTCATGCCATGGGTCCAGACAGCAGGTCCTGGGCATGGAGGGAGAGAGAGATGAGTGAGTACCAAAGACAAATTCCACCAGCCACTAACTTCAGTTCAGTGTTTCCTCTGCACAGTAGTGAATACTCTGTTTTTATGTCATTTTCTGAAATAGTACATATATCAGTGGAATTTGCACCAAATTTCTTTAGATGGCTACCTCAAGTTGCTGATTCCTTTAACCAAGAAGACTTAGTCTTCCAGTAGGCAAAGCGGGTGGTTAAACACATTCATGTTGATAACCCTCTCATTAGTCTTGATCTTAATCTTCAAGAAGGAGACATCCTCACAGTAAATATCTGGCCACCCTCCACTGAATTGCTACTTGAAAATTACTATTCAGGTGACCCGTCAGATACAGGCAAGAGTATCCTGGAGATAAAGTGATCTATAGGCAATTTGTATTCAATTACATATTTGTAAAGCAAAGACGGAGTTTCAGACTGACTGTGGGAACTTAGCAAAAAGAGTCTATAAAATGTTTACACCAAAACATATCAAGGTAAATAGGGATATAAAGGTAAATATTAAGGAAAATTAACATTACCAAAACATCACCAAAAGCAAATTTTTCAAATTTTCTTGTTTGGATAACCAATGCTAGATCTGGGATCAGAAGTCCTAATTCATTTATGCCTGTTTGTTACCATGAAATAACTGTGGGCTTTTATGAAGATGTTATACACACTGAATTCTGCTTTGTTCTTTGTTTTTCCTACTTTCATCTTGCCTACTATACTTTCATTACTTGTAGTCTACATGCCCTCCTCCCTCACACACATGAATGTAAGCCCGATATGGAAATGATTTTTTGTTTTTGAGAGAGACAGAGACAGAGCATGAGTGGGGGAAAGGCAGAGAGAGAGAGGAGGCACAGAATCTGAAGCAGGCTCCAGGCTCTGAGCTGTCAGCACAGAGCCTGACACGGGGCTCGAACTCACAGAGCGCGAGATCATGACCTG
This sequence comes from Cryptoprocta ferox, assembly GCA_028646485.1. NCBI lineage: Eukaryota > Metazoa > Chordata > Mammalia > Carnivora > Eupleridae > Cryptoprocta > Cryptoprocta ferox. The sequence goes on along the minus strand of CM053566.1, from coordinate 52,302,644 downwards.
AGCCGAAGTCAGATGCTTAACCAACTGAGCCACCCAGGCACCCCCCATCCCCCGATATGGAAATTGTTTTTATTTTATGCCCTTCTCTATTGGCACCTGGCACACAGTAGGCACTCAATTAAAAATTGTTGCATAAATAATGAAATTACAGTCTTTTGAAACAAATTGCACTCTCCAAGTGAAATTCGAACACTTAACAAAATTCTGGAGGTTTGTAAAGTCCCCCATTCTCTAAAACTTAGCATTTTCCAGGGCAGAGCCAAGGTACTAAAGGGAAAATTCTGAGGGGGAGCAGAAGCCGGTGATTATTCTAGCAAGATAGCTAGAGAAAATCAGAGGACTAACCGCTCAGTGAAAGGGTGACCTTTGCTTTAACACAGAGAAAAGGAAACTGGAATAAAAACAGGAACATCTATGAGAATTTATCTTTGCCAGAAGATGTTCTAGGAAGAAAAAGATGATGGACTAAGTTTCAGGTATAGATTATTTAGTGTGCACCGTACATAGTGTGTGGCCAAGTCTTCAAAAGGGATGGATGGGCTGGTGCTGGTGAATATGCTACGAGCTACCATAAAAAGAAACATGGTCACTGAATGTGGGGTCAAAGTATGGGTTTTAATGAGTATGCCCTTCACCAAGAGCAATGACTACGGCCTTGGGCTTATTACTTATCTGCTCTGTCTCAGTTTCCTCGTCTATAAAAAGGGGATAATAACAATGCTTACTCCTCATGGAGTTGTTTTTCTTTTTTTCAAACTTTTTTAATGTTTATTTCTGAAAGAAAGAGAGAAAGACACATCATGAGCAGGGGAGGGGCAGAGAGAGAGGGAGACATAGAAGCCAAAGCAGGCTCCAGGCTCTGGGCTGTCGGCCCAGAACCTGACATGGGGCTAGAACCACAAACCGTGAGATTGTGACCTGACCCAAGTCAGACGCTTAACCGACTGAGCCACCAAGGCGCACCTGTTTTTCTGATTAGATAAGAAACCATGTAAAGTAGTGACTGACATATTATAATGGTTCAAGACATATTAGTTGTTATAATCATCATCAAATCCTACCTCCGCAGGGCTCACACTGTTTGGGGATATTGTTTTACGAGAGTATCTTTCTCTCCTAAATTGCAAACCATGAAGGACCGGTCACTCTTTTCCAAGGGTGCCATGCTCTCTCTCAGCACAGGGCCCCTGCACTTGCTGATCGCTCTGCTGGTATATCTAGCTGCTGCCTCATTAGAGCATCACCTCCTTGCAGGCCAAGGTGATGTTTATTCATTACTGTACCTTCAGGTTGGCAGAATTCCTAGCTTATAGTAGGGGCTCAAGAAATATTTACTGAAAGGATGACTATTTAATAATAATGTTGACACTTTGCTAGTATCTGAAATAACTATTTTACCAATTAACACGACTACTGCCTAAACTCTGTTTTGAACAACATCCATAATAAATGCTGTAACAGTACCTGAACTTTTCTGCAAAATACAAACAAAAAGTCCAAATACCATGTCACATGGTAAATTTAGGACAATAGCATTTGAAAGGCCAAGATCAAACTATCCAGTTTGGCTTATAAGTTCAGAGACTCACAAAGTTTTAAGACTTGTTTCTGACCAAAATGGAGACACAAGGACTGGATTTACTGTCACTGAGACACACAAAATATGTGAATCAAGGTGGGAAGCAACCAGGCATCGGGTAACAAGGACTTACGATCTATGAGGGACAGGAGATGAAGGAGGTGAGCCTAGCATTGCCTCAAGAGTGCTTGCAGACTGCAGTGCAGTGAGGGGGTAGATGCCAGCAGATTCTGTGAGTTGAAGAGATGAAGCTTGAGTCCAGTGACAGCAAGGTGGCTGGAGGTCTCAGGACGGAGCTCACAGGACAGAGTCCAGGAGAGGAGAGAGTTGCTCAGGGAGAAAAACCCCAATGATCTGAAGAGGATTCCCCCTCAAGTATTCAGCTAAGTACTGCTTAGGGCATGCAAGTGCGATAATTAGCTGAAGCTGGGAAAAGACTACTCTTTTAGAGGGTGAGAAGTAACAGCGCTCCGTGCTCAAACAGGTCCAGGAATAGCCTCTGTTCCCAACAGCCAGACAGAAAACCTCATGATTCTCAGGCCATTGGTAAAGTACAAAAGCCTTTGGCTGAGGAATAATTATTAACCTGGTTCCTCCAGAGTCGCCTAACAAATCTTAAAAGCGAGACCTAAGAAGATCAATTTATTTTTAAGTAACTTCTTTGCATTCCAGAACAATATTTATAGAAATACAAAAATATCTTGCACCCAAGAAGATAAAATCCACCATGTCTGGAATAAAAAAAAAAATTACCAGGGATGTAAAGAAACAGAAAAATGTGACTCATGATCAGGAGAAAATCAATCCATGAGACAAACTCAGACATGGCATCAATGTCAGCAGTAGCAGACAAGGACATTAAAATAGTTATAACACTATGCCATATGTTCAAAACATTAAAGTAGATGCATGGAAAAAGAAGATCCAAATCAGATGGATCCAAATCAGACGTCTAGAGATGAAAACTATAATGTGTGAGATGTTAAGTGCAATTAATTGTATCCGTGGGTGTAGGAGAACTGACAACACTGACTCTATCCTTAGTTCTTCATCTTGTTCATGTCTGCGCCCTAATTTACCTCAGGGACTACATGTTCCAGGCCCCTCGGAGGTTAATGTATGCCCCGACCAGAATGCCGGAAGGCTCGTTCCAATCCTTCTTCTGGTGTACAGATGGCACTACATTAGATAACTACCCTTTGCTCCACCAAGTCTGTGGGTTAAGGTCTGGACTTGGTGGAGAAGAGCCGCATCACACCAGCAGATCCACCCCCCCGGCAGTAAGTTAACCGGAGTGTAACTCTGTATATGCGGTATCAAGTGGTTTGCATCAGTTTTTGGTCTCAGAGTGCTTTCTCAGCCTGGAGGATACTTTACTGTCCCTCCTCGACTTTCTAATGGCAAGTTAGATAATCCAGATGGAAAGATTAGCGACTCAAAGACATAGAAATAGAAGCCATCCAAAGTGAAACAAAAAAGGGAGAATTTTCATAACAGAGTATCTATGAACTGTGAGACCATTTCAGCTGGGCTAATACATGTGTAATTGGAGTCCTTGGAAGAGGACCAAGATAGAAGTGTAGAAGAACATTTGAAGAAATAATGGCTAAAAAATTTCAAATTTAGTAGAATTATATACCCACAAATCCAATAAGCTCAGGGAACTCCAAATGAAAGAAACCTAAATAAGGCAATGTCAAGGCACATCATAATTAAATTGCTCCGAAACAGTGATAAAAAGAAAAGTCTTAGGTGAAGGGGATTAAGAGATACAGCCTTCCAGTTACAAAATAAATAAGACATGAGGATGTAACATACAGCATAGGTGATATAGCCAATAATATTGTAACAACTTTGTATGGGGACAGATGGCAACTAGACTTATTGTGACCATTTAATAATGTATATAAATATCAAATCACTGTTGTGTAACTGAAACTAATATAATATTGTATGTCAATTATTCTTTAATTTAAAATGTTTGATAGGGGTGCCTGGGTGACTCAGTCCGTTAAGCATCTGACTCTTGATTTCAGCCCAGGTCATGATCTCATGGTTCTTGAGATCAATGCCTGCATTGAGCTCTGTGCTGGGCATGGAGGCTGCTTAAGATTCTCTCTTTCCTTCTCCCTCTGCCCCTCCCCTGCTCACCCACATGCGCGTGCTCACTCTCTCTCTTTCTCAGAATAAAAGTTTGATGATAACAAAAAAATGTTTAAGTTTATAATAAAAAAATAGAAAGGGAAATCTTAAAAGTAGACAGATGGGAAAAACATACATACAGAGAAACAAACATAAGAATGACAGTATCTTTTTTTGATAGATTTATTTTTTTGCTGGAAACAATGTAATTGAGAAGACAATGCAACAGTATCTCTAAATGTACTGAAAGATCATTTGATGAGACAAGCATTAGCCTGATACCAAAACCTAACATATAGATTACAAGAAGATTACAGATCAATATTCCTCATAAAGTTGGCTCTGTTCATTCAGACAATATGATTATGCGGTCAATGTGAGGGCATCTACAAAGATACTAGAATAAATGAGTTTAGCAATGCCATGGGGTATAAGATAAATACCCAAATGAACTGTATTTCTATATATTAGCAATGAACAATTGGAAATTGAAATTTTAAAAACAATACCATGTACAGCACATCAAATATACGAAATACTTAGATATCTGACACAAGATACAAATTTTTGACACTGAAAAATACAAAACATTGTTGACAAGAATGATATAAGACCTAAATAAATGAAGAGATATAGCATGTTCCTAACTCAGAAGAATCAGTATCATTAAGGTCTTCATTTTTTTGAAGTTGATCTATAGTTTCAACTCACCAATCCAAATACCAGAAGGCTGTGTTTTTGTAGAAATTGACAAGCTGATTCTTAAATGCAAGGGATTTAGTATAGTCTAAAAATTCTGTAAAAAAAAAAAAAAAGGGCAAAGTTGTAGGACTAAGGTCCCATTAGTCCTGATTGCAAGACTTGTTATAAAGCTACACTAGTCAGTGTAGGTGGTATTGGTGTAAAGATAGACAAATAGTGAAATGGAAGAAAATAGAGAGTTCAGAACTAGACCTACAAAAATCTGGGCAACAGATTTTTGCAAAAACACAAAGGCGGTGCAGTGGAGAAAGGACAGTCTCTTCAACAAATGGTGCTGGGATAATTGGATATCCATATGCAAAAAAAAGGACTTTGATTCATATCTGCATAAAATATACAAAAATAGATCCAAAATGGGTCATAGATCTGACTGTGAAAGTTAAAATAATACAACTTCTATTAAGAAAACATAAAAAAAACACAACTTTTGATGTTGGGTTAGATGAAAATTTCATAGATACAACACGAAAAGTACAGCCCAAAAAATAACAAATTGATGAGTTGGGTTTCATCAAAATTTAAAACTGTGCTCTTCCAAAAAACAAAAAGGCAGGCCACAACCTGGGTGAAAATATTTGCAAGTTATGTATCTGAAGAATAAAATGCACCCAAAATATATGAAGAACTCTTGGAACTGTATTATAAGAAAACAAACATAGAAACTTTGGGCAAAAGACTGGAACAGACCCAAGAAGAAGACAGAATGATAACAAGTACATGAAAAGACGCTCAACATCATCATCCGTTAGGCAAATACAAATTAAAACCATAGGGAGAAACCACTACACCCCCATTAGAATGACTAAAATTAAAAAGTTAACCATGCTGAGTGTAGGTGAGGATGTGCAACCTCTCTACATTGCTGTGGGGAATGGAAAATGATACATAAATACATAAACATTTAAAAAAATACGAAAACCCCTGCTCGTGCACATGTGTGCTCTCCCTCTAAAAATAAATATCTTTTAAAAAATAAGAAAATAATACAGACACTTTAGGAAACAACTGACAGATTCTTTAAAACTTAAACACACACCTACCGTATCACCCAGCCATTTGCTTCTAGATGTTTAACCAAGAGGAAAGGAAATATATGTCGGTGAACAAATCCACGCGCATGAATGCTCACAGCAGCTTTTATTTGTGTGAGAGACTAGAAAGAATCCAAAGTTCCAGCCACAGATAAATGAACTGTACTATATCTGTGCTACAGAACACTACTCAGCAACAAAAAGGAATGAGCTATTAATATGTGCTCCAACTTGGATGAATCTCAACGTGACTATGCTGAGTGAAAGAAAGACAAAAAGTGCATACTATAAGTTTCCATCTATATGAAATTCTAGAAATTGCAAACCAATTTATAGTGACAGAAAGCAGATCGACGGTTGCCTAATGATAGGTTGGGGCATGGAGGGGTTGGAACAGGGATGGAGGAAACTTTTTGGGGTGACAGGTATGTTCACTACTCAGATTTGTGCTGATGGTTTCACTGGTGTATGTGTATGGCAAAATTTATCAAATAGTACATTTTTAACATGCAGTAGGTTATATGTCAACTATATCTAAATCATTTTTAAAAAATAAGCTAAAGAGTATCTACAAATAATGCTCCTACCTTTTAGCTCTTGACCTTGACCAAGATGACTTCTCACATAATTCTCTGCCAAGGAAACAACATCACCTTCACTTCTGGTGGTAAGCCAAATGGTGAGCAAATGCTTTGATGATAGTAATAGCTGTAGTTCTAGCCCCTGGCTCAAAAAAAGTGTGTGTAGCAATAATACTTCATGCCTAGTAGTTATATGGGTCTCAAAATTTTCTAACCAAATAACTGTAAAAATGTGATTTTCCAATAAGTTAATATTTAAGAGATGATATCTATGAAGCACTGAACATAAGAGAATGTATTTCTTTCAAATACATAGAAGAATACTGAGGAACAATTTAGTTAGCTCTACCATACAATAGGTTCTGGGAACAGTGATCCAGTCAGTGACTCAGAATCTGACTTATGTCTGGAACCATCTACCTTGAAATGCTGAGCAAGACAAAATCCAAGTGGCTAGGAAAATGCTTGCCTCTGGTAGAAAAGCCAAATGTACACTGGGTAGTAGAAAAAAGAAACTTAACTAATGCAGACATAACCGAACTAAAACCATAGATTAAGTAGAATGGCTACAGGGCACATGGGTGGCTCAGTCCATTAAGTGTCCGACTTCGGCTCAGGTCATGATCTCATGATTCGTGAGTTCGAAGCCCGTGTTGGGCTCTGTGCTGACAGCATGGAGCCTGGAGCCTGCTTCATATTCTGTGTCTCCCTCTCCCTGCCTCCCTCCCGCTCATGCTCTGTCTCTCTCTCTTTCAAAAATAATTAAACATTAAAAATTATTTTACAGAGAATGGTTAAAACTCACACCAAATATTTAAGAGCTGCAATTTTCATTTTTACTGCTGAGTTCAAGTCACAAAAACAACAATAAAAAGCAATAATATTTATTTAACATCTGTTACATGTCAACAGTGTGGTGTTATCTTTAAGACTGTTAAGGATTAGAAGAAATTACAGGAAGCAATAAAATTTTTCTAAGAAGCTTTTGTCATTTGGATACAGATGACAAAGGAAGGAAGTGCAGATCTTTCAAGAGGCAAAGGAATGGAAAAGATTATCAACTAACGAATCTCCTTGTCTATGAGTTTTTATGTGCAAGCTTTCATGGCCATCACACTTTAAAACATTAATAGGCCACCATGGCAACCCTCCACATGTGGTCCAATAATTCAACATGAACAACGTAGAAGTTATATTGAGGGCCTCCTTAACATGGTTGAATAAAGTCACGATGAATGTGGGAGAATGTATTTGGAAGTTCTTTCTCATGAATGAAATACTATGGTCATTTGTTCATTAAACAGATAGTTACTGAGTTCCCACATCGTCCTGGGTGTGTACAATGGCAGACAAAACAGACATATGGTCTCTGTCTTCATGATGCTATGGGGAGAGCATAGATTAAAAAAATAAGTATGTAATAACACACTGTAATAAGTCAAAAAGATGTGTGTATACTAGGTGGCAAAGAAAGCTTACAATATTGCCCGGCTGTGATTTTAGTTCTCTCCAGACACAGGAGACATTGCTCCACTGCCCCCCTAATTGTAGCAGCTTTTTTGTTTTCAAATTAGCGGTAATTACGTGCACTTGACGTTTCTGTTCGACAAGCAGGACCTGCTTCTTCCTCAATGTGACCACTGAGTAATTGACAGGCCAGACCAGCATGCAACACACCACTTTCAGCAGAAAAGCTGTGCTCCTGGGTGTCAGGACAGAAGACTGTCCTTCAGTCTGTCTTCTGAATGCCCACCTACACGTTGTAGGTGAGCACAATCACATAAGCAGGTTCTGGAAGCAAAGCTGAGGGAGAAAAAAGAGTTTTGTTACAACAGTGGCAGGATTTGGAATTTATTTTCAAATTCCTTCCTTGTCCCTCCCAAACACCTAGTGCCTCCTGCAGCTACATTCAGTGTCATTGGAAAGAACAATTGTGCCATTAGCTCAGGAAAGCTTCTGTTTTGCTCCGAAGAAATCCCAAGTTTCTTCTGTGGTAAGTGGCTTAATGAGACTGCACGAGCGGTAAGAAGAGTCACATATATCATTTTACATTTTTATCATGTGTCTCATTGTACTGGTTAAGTTCATCTTTGATGTTACGATACTGCGCAGTTGAGGACAGGATAAGAGGCCTTTCGCTATGAAACAGACAAGCAGTATAGTTGGGAAAAAATGCTTCCAGAATGGATTTCATAAATTGTGACAAGCCTCTCTCAAGTGCCATTCTTAAAAATCTCTAATATTTGAACAGATTCCAGATGTTAAAGTAGTTCCATGGTGTTCCATGGAGGGTTAGGTTAAAAGACATGTGTTAATGTCAGGTTAACAGAAAATGTCTATTATAATGTCTACACATATTAGATGTGTAATAGATCAATAAATGCCCACTGCATTTGTAATGACTTAAAGTTAGCATCTCCTTTTTAAAAATGTTTTTACTTATTTTTGAGAGCAAGAAAATGTGAGCAGGGGAGGGGCAGAGAGGATCTGTCTACTCTGCTCTGTGCTGAGAGCAGAGAGCCCAACGTGGGGCTCAAACTCACAAACTGTAAGATCATGACCTGAGTTAAAGTTGGATACTTAACCGACTGAGCCACCCAGGTGCCCTCCTTTTTGACATCAAGTAATTTAGTAGATCCCCACTTATAGTTCTTACACTTTTACTTGGTTAAGAATTGTAAAAGTGACCAAAAAAGTCACTGTGGCTATCAGTTAAAGCTTGTATAGGGGCGCCTGGGTGGCTCAGTCGGTTGAGCGTCCGGCTTCGGCTCAGGTCATGATCTTGCGGTTCATGGGTTCAAGCCCTGTGTCGGGCTCTGTGCTGACGGCTAGCTCAGAGGCTGGAGCCTGCTTCGGATTCTGTGTTTCCCTCTCTCTCTGACCCTCCCCTGCTCACGTTGTCTCTCTCTCTCTCCCAAAAATAAATAAAAACATTAGGAAAAAAAATGAAAAAACTGCTCTTTATGAAGCAGGATCTGTTATTTAAAAAAAAAAAAAAGCTTGTATAACTAGTAAATTAGAGCCCTCTGGCTGTTGAGTTTGAACTCTCATCTTTTACCATCTTTGAGCTACTGTGAGTGAAATAGCAGATCAAAGTTCTCTTTTCATAAATATTTCAATAATGTCACAATTAGCAATATCATTCTGGGTAATTACTCAAGGACCCTGCACATATTATAAACCAAATATCCATTTTTTTAAAAATGATACAGCAGTTTTATTATATTGAGAAATACAGTGGGAAAGGACACGATTTGGCATTAGAGGCTTTGGGAGTTCATAAGAAGCCACCAACAATCAACCAGAAAGCTTCATATTAATCTTAAATAAACTGTTACAGTTAACAAAGCTTACATATCTGAGATGCGGCTGGAGAAATTCATTATGGAAAGCATTAGAACCATCAGGCACAGGAGGCTCTGAAACAATATGAAACTACAGCAATAAAATAGCAAGAAATTAGTGAAGGCTAAAAACAGGGATGAATAATCAGTGCAAAAGGTATTCTATTCTTTTTATGATCAGCCCTTAGATATTTCAACCAAAGATACTATATATATATATATATATATATATATATATATACATATATATATATATGCCTTCCCTCAAGAACTGCTTTATTTTGTGCAATGGCTTTTACTTGTTTAAATAAGGTGATAGAGAAGACAATTATGGAGATGACATCGATTGTAGTCAGCAGAGGAAACCATTCTGTATCTCTCACATCTTTGTGCAAGAGCCTGTCGGTGTGGTCGGCAGATGTTTTACAAACACTTAGGGAATCTGTTATGAACTTCAAATGGAAATGCAAGAGAGCATTTTGTATTTGTCCAGAAATCTGGAGATGCAAGGGAAATGAAACTCAGGGTCTTCCTTAGCCTAGGTTTCCACCATGGGCCCCCATCCCTGTATTCTTCCTTGCTGGGGCTCCTCCCCACACACTGATTCCTCAGAAAATATGATCAGCCAGATAAGTTTCAAGGCAAAAATAAACTATTGGGACCTCATCAAGATAAAAAGTTTCTGCATGGCAAAGGAAACAATCAAAAACACTAATAGGCAACCAACGGAATGGGAAAAGATAGTTGCAAATGACATATCGGATAAAGGGCTAGTATCCAAAATCTACAAAGAACTCACCAAACTCCACACCTGAAAAACAAACAGTCCAGTGAAGAAATGGGCAGAAGACATGAATAGACACCTCTCCAAAGAGGACATCCAGATGGCCAACAAACACATGAAACGATGCTCAGCATCACTCATCATCAGGGAAATACAAATCAAAACCACACTGAGATACCACCTCACGTCAGTCAGCGTGGCTAAAATGAACAACTCAAGAGACTATAGATGCTGGCGAGGATGTGGAGAAACGGGCACCCTCCTACACTGTTGGTGGGAATGTAAACTGGTACAGCCGCTCTGGAAAACAGTGTGGCGGTTCCTCAAAAACCTATCAATAGAACTCCCCTATGACCCAGCAATAGCTCTGCTGGGGATTTACCCAAGGGATACAGAAATGCTGATGCATAGGGGCACATGTACCCCAATGTTCATAGCGGCACTTTCAACAATAGCCAAATCATTGAAAGAGCCTAAATGTCCATCAAGTGATGAACGGATCAAGAAGATGTGGTTTATACATACAATGGAATACTACACGGCAATGAGAAAGATTGAAATCTGGCGATTTGTAGCAACGTGGATGGACCTCGAGGGTGTCATGCTGAGCAAAATAAGTCAGGTGGAGAAGGACAGATACCATATGTTTTCACTCATAGGTCTAACAGGAGAAATCTAACAGAGGACCATGGGGAGGGGAAGGAGGAAAAAGAGGGAGAGGGAGAAAGACAAAGCACGAGAGACTCTTGAATACTGAAAACAAACTGAGGGCTGAAGGGGGAGGGGGCAAGGGGAAGGGGGGGTGATGGTCATGGTAGAGGACATTTGTGGGGAAGAGCACTGGGTGTTATATGGAAACCAACCTGACAATAAACTATAAAGTTAAAAAATATATAAATAAATAAATAAAATATGAGAGTAAATTAATTTTAATAACAGTAGTTTGATACAGTGCAAAATCCACATACTGTAGCATAGAATAACAGGAAAGAATTTCTAAACAACAATTAAAATGACCTATTTATATGAAAAATAACATTTTAGTTCCTCTATGCTCACTAGTCCAAAATAAGGATTACAGGAGAATTCAGAGAATTAACAAACCAGGAAACTGTATTTAAAAAGTATTCTTGGGGCTGATAGGTGGTTCAGTTGGTCGAGCATCAGACTCTGGATTTTGGCTCAGGTCATGAACTCATGGTCATGAGATCTAGTCCCACGTGGGGCTCTGCTAGGCATGGAGCCTGCTTAAAAGTCTCTCCATCTCTCTCTACCCCTCCCACACTCATGCAGGCACTCTCTCTCTCTCTCTAAATTAATTAATTAAATAATTAATTAGTTAAATAAAAATTAAAAGTATTCTTACATACTTCCCACAAAGCATGGAATTGAAAAACAAAACACTATGTATTAGAAGCATTTTTCCATGATACCCGTAAAGGAATGAATAGGAGTTGGGTAAACTGTGGTAATTATGCAGTTTAGTCCATGAATCACCAACACAGCTGAATACAAGAAGTAGCTAAGTGGGTTCATTCCTTCTCTTCAGTTCTTTCTGTCACCATGAAGACCATGTGGACAACCTTGTCATGGCTGTAGTCAGGACATGAGCACTGAGAGAACCCAGAGAGGAGCCATGTCTTATGTCCCCAGGGTCTCCACAGGGATGACAGATATCGACAACAGCTTAACTTCAATATCACATGAACACTGAGCACAGAGAGAAGTGCAGAGAGAAGAAACTCACAAGTTACATCATCGTCCCCAAATCATCTATAAACTATGATCGAAACCAAAGAAGCCTTAGAATTTGTGAGCTATAAGGAGTCAGCAGTTATCAAATGAAGGCATTCACATTTTGCAGTGAAACATTCAGCCATGTTTGAAAATGGCATTTACATTGGGAGTTATAATTTAAGTTGTATTTTTCATATACCTATGTATTATTCTAAAATAACTTGATTAAACTATATTCTAATGCTAATTCATATTTCTAAGATACATACTGTGTCGTTATGTTTAAGATTATGCAATATTTCAGTGTTTTCCCAAACCTGCAATAGTCAAACTTTTAAGAGATGATCTAATATTGCTTGTATATCTGAAATTAGACAGATGACTAGCAAGATAAAAGAATGTAACCTTAAAAGCATAAATCTCCTCCAGATCCAATTATTTGCGAGTGCTCCTTAGCTCCCTGAGGAAAGGAAAGAAAGTTCTGACATCCTGGAGAAGAAACAGGCTAAGTACACATTACTGAGGACTCAGGCTGGCTTGTTCTCCTTTATGCATATTCTCTTTTAACAAAATATAAGGGAAGTAGACTATAGTCGATTCTTTTCATGTCTTCCCAAAATTCATCAAGAGAAATAGTGGAGTTCCTGGCACACTACAGGCATGCAAGCATATGCATAACCCCATGCCTCATAAGAGCTATCCAAATCCACAGAAACATTTAAAATAAGGCCCCTAGTAAGGAGCTGACATTCTGGACATAGTTTACTCTCCTCTAAAATACATCTTGGAAGAAAGCAAACTTTCAGTGCCGTTAGGAAGAATGTGATCATTCTTGGTCTTCCCAGGACTAATGACTACCCTATCATAAAGGACAAATTGCCTTTTTGCTTCAAATCAGTGTTTTGAGTATGTGTGACTGGTTTCTCAGGTTCTGACCACCCCTTGGATGAGTGGACAAAGCAATGGTAAGAACCAGGACCAGTGAGTATTAAGCCCAATGGCCGAGATGCTCTTAATAAGTGCTCTGGCCTGACAGGTTTCTATTGTGATAATAACTACTAGAATGAAGTAAATTGGATACATAAGACCCTGAGCTCAAATATAACTAATTATATCTTCTCCTTCTGATGTTAATTCTTACTCTGTGCTCTCCCCAGGGAAATTTAAACTGCCAAACTCCCTTAAATGGGTCTCAGACACATCTGTGAGGGATTTGGGGTGTTGCATCCGCATCAGGGAAGTTTGTAATGGTGATCAAGGGCTCCTGAGTCCTTGATATACATTGTGCTACATGCATTGTGTGTATTAACTAAGGGCCCTTTCAGTGACCCTTAGAACCGAGCTTCTAAAAGTGTGGTCCATGGATCCCTCCCTGGGGGATTTCCAAGGCATGTTCCTATTTTTATTATTTTATTTTAATATTATGTGATAACTTTATTGTATTTTATATTTTATTATTTTTCTTTATAATCTTCATAATAATTTTATAGTACTATGGAGACATTATTTGCCTTTCCCACATGTTGACATGTGAATTGATGGCACAAAAGCAATACGGGGGCCGGGGGGTGAAACTGCAGGCATCTGAGCACAAATCAGCCCAGTGGCACCAAACTGTATGGGCCATCATTGTATTCTTCACCACCAAACACGCAAGTGTTTGAAAAGCCAGTTTCACTCAAGAATGTTTTTTTTAATAAAGGAGTAAAAAATTTTTAATTCTATGAAGTCTCAACCCTTGAGTACTCATCTTTTTAATGTCCTGTGAGACATATTCTCTTAAGGCACTTCTGCTGTGTATGGAAGATGATAGCTGTCTCAAGGAAAAGGACACATAACTGTGTCTAAGTTGTGAGCTGACCCAACTGCTATTTTCATGGAATGACATTTTTTATAGGACTTGAAAGAATGATTGACAGATCAACTATGATTATTCAAATGGATATCTAGCAGACATTTTCTTGAAAGGAAACAAAGTAAGCATGTAACTTCAAGGAATACAACTGAGTATTTTTTTCCAAAGAAAAATTTGGGATATCAAGCAAAAATTAGAAAATTGGAAAACTGCGTTTACCATAGTGAACTCACCATAGTGAATCTTCCGGACATTTAAAGGCTTTTTAGATGAAATCAGTAGTAATATTAACAAATGCGGAGTTTCTGTGTTATCTTGGAATAAAACATGTCAACATTTAGAAGACCTACATAGCTCAGTGAGGCCATGCATAAGGTTACAAATCATTCAGGCGAAAAGATCCATTCAAAGTGCAAGCTAGACCAATAGATTGTAATGTAATCAAGAATGAAAAGTTTATTGATATTCTTTCAGATTATACAGCACAACTAGCCTTTAAGAAACTGCCACTTGTTGGGGCGCCTGGATGATTCAGTCGGTTGGGCATCTGACTTCGGGTCATGATCTTAGAGTCCTTGAGTTGAAGCCCCGCACCAGGCTCTGTGCTGACAGCTCAGAGTCTGGAGCCTGCTTTGGATTCTGTGCCTCCCTCTCTCTCTGTACCTTCCCTGCTCATACTCTGTCTCTCCCTCTCTCAAAAATAAATAACATTAAAAAAATCGGAAAAAAAAAAGAAACTGCCACTTGTTCAGTCTTAGTATGGCATCAAAGAAGCATACCCACACCTATTGGAAAAGGCTATTAAAATACTTCTTCCTTTTTCAATTATCTGTGTATCTGTGTGAGGCCAGATTTCCCTCATATACTGCAATCAAAACAACATAGCACTGGATTGAATGCAGAAGCAGATATGAATCAGCTATTCTTTTTTATTAAAAAGACATAAAAGATAGTAAAGAGATTTCAAAAGTGTAAAACAATGCTACTGTTCTAAAATTTTGTCTTGAAAAATATCATTATTCTTCATTAAGAAGAACAATCTTCTGTCTTTCAAAAATAAACAAACATTAACAAAAATTAAAGTTGTATAGAGAGGTTTTAGAGTTTCTCATTTTAATTTTCTAATACGGTAAATTAACATGGGTTAATTGGGGGTTTCTGGGGTACTCAATAATTTGTATAGGTGCCAACAGGCCCTAAGACCAAGAATGTTGAGAATTGCTACCTTAGAGGTTTCAAAAACCCATAATGAACATTACACTCAATGGTGAGGGACTGTGAGCTTTTCACCTAAGATCAGGAACAAGACAAGGATGCCCACTTTCACCACTTCTATTCAACATAGTACCAAAAGTCCTAGCCAGAGCAAATAGGCAACGAAAAAAAATAAAAAGCATGCAAATCATAAAGGAAGAAGTAAAATTATCTCCATTCACAGATGATATTATCTTGTATGTAAAAAATCCTAAAGATTCCACAAAAATCTCTTAGAACTAACAAGCACATTCAGCAACATGGTAACATACAAAGTCAACATACAAAACATAGCTGCATATCTATACACTAACAAAGAGCAATCTGAAAAGGAAATTAAGAAAATAATTCCATTTAAAATAGCCTAAGAGAGAATAAAATGCTTAGGAATTGACTTAATCAAGCAGGTTAAAAACTTGTACAATGAAAACTGAAAAATGTTTCTGAAACAAAATAAAGAAGACATAAATGGAACTATTTCCCATGTTTATGGAATAGAAGACAACACTGTTAAGATGTCAGTACCACCCAAAGTGATCTAGAGATTTAATGTAATTCCAATCAAAATTCCAATGAGGGGGTCTTTTTGCAGAAATACAAAAACCTATCCTAAAATACATATTGAATTTCAAGAAACCCCAAATAATTCCAAAAAATAACAAAGCTAGAGGATTCACTTCCTGATTTGAAAACTAATATAAATCTACAATAATCAAAACAGTGTGGTACGGAGATAAAGACGGATAGATCAATGGAAGAGAAGAAAAAATCCAGAAATAAACCTTCAAATAAATAGTCAAATGATTTTCAACAAGAGTGCCAAGACTATTCAATGCATAAAGTCCATCTTTTCAACAAATGGTGCTGGGAAAACTGGCTATTCACATACAAAAGAATAAAGCTGAACTCTTACTTCATACAAGATACAAAAATTAACTCAATTGATCCAAGACCCAAAATGTAAGATCTAAAACTATAAAACTCTCAGAAGATAATACAGGATTTGACAATAATTTCTTGGATATGACACCAAAGGCACAGGCAACAAGAGAAAATTGACAAATTAGATTTAATGAAAATTAAATTGTTTGTGCCTTAAAAGACACTGCTGACAGACTGAAAAGACAAACCACAGAACGCGAGAAAATATTTGCAAATCATATATCCGATAAAGGATTAACAGGGATATGGATATAAAGAACTCCTATACACTCCAAGCAAAACAAAACACAACTCAAAAACAAAAAAACAAAGAACCCAATTTAAAAACTAAACAAAGGACTTGAAGAGACATTTCTCCAAGAAGATGTACAGATGACCAATAAGCACATGAACAGATGCTCAACATCACTACTTATTAGGAAAATGCAAATCAAACCCACAATGGGATACCACCTCAAACCCATTAGGATGGCTACTTTCAAAAACAAAAACAAAAACAGAAAATAGCAAGTGTTGGCAAGGATGTGGAGAAAATGCAACCCTGTGCAGTGTTCATAGGATTGTAAAATGATATAGCTGCTATGGAAAACAGTATGGCAATTCTTAAAAAAATGACAAATATAATTACCATACTGCCCAGTAATTCTACTTCCAGATATGTACTCAGAAGAATATAAGGCAAGGTCGTGAAGAGATATGTGTACATTTATGTTTATAGCAACCTTATTTACAACAGCCAAAAGATGGAATCACCCACGTGTCCATAAACAGATGAATGAATAAGCTAAATGTGGTCTACATATACAATGGAATATTATTCAGCTTTAAAAAGAAAACATTTTTAAATTCTGACATACACTACAACATGGATGAAACTTGAAAACATTATGCTAAGTAAAATAAACCAGACACAAAAGGACAAACTGATTCCACTTACATAAGTTTCTTAGAATCATCAACATCATAGAGTCAGGGGCACCTGGGTGGCTCAGTCAGTTAAGCATCTGACTTCAGCTCAGGTTATGATCTCGAGGTTCATGAGTTCAAGCCCAACATCAGGCTCTATGCTGACAGCCCAGAGCCTGGAGCCTGCTTTGGATTCTGTGTCTCCCTCTCTCTGCCCCCGCCACCCCCCCCACTCTCGCTCGCTCGCTCACTCTCTCTCTCTAAGAATAAATAAACATTAAAAATTATTTTTAAAACTCATAGATTCAGAAAGTAGAATGGTGACTGCCAGGGGCTGGGAGGACTGGGGAATGGGGAGTTAGTGTTTAGAGGGTACGGAGTTTCAGTTTTACAAGATGAAAATTGTTCTAGGGATGGATGGTGGTGATGCTTGCACAATATGAATGTATCGGTATAATTGCCACTGAACTGTACACTTAAAAATGGTTAAGATATGGGGTGCCTGGGTGGTTCAGTCAGTTGAGTGTCTGACTCTTGATTGCAGCTCACTCAGGTCATGATCTTGCAGTTTGTGAGATTGAGCCCCACATCAGGCCCTGCGCTGACAGTGTGGAGCCTGCTTGGAATTCTCTCTCGCCCCCTCTCTCTCTCTGCTCCTCACCCACTCATGCCTCTCTCTCTCTCAAAATAAATAAATAAAATTTTAAAACAAATAGTTAATATGTAAGTAAGTTTTATGTGTATTTTACCACAATAAAAAATGGGGGGATAATAGGATAACAATAATTTCAGCCTTTCCATCAGAAACCATGGAGGCCAACAGACAACGAAACATCTTTAAAGTGAATAAAGGGGAAAAATTGTCAACCTGGAAAAATAGCCTTCAAGAATAAAATCAAAGAAACCGTAAGAGAATTGCCACCACCCAGATGCTTTACAAGAAATGCTAAAGAAAGTACTTCAAGGCAAAGGGAAATATCAGAAGAAAACTCACGTATTCAGGAATAGATAAAGAATATTAAAAATGATAAACATAAAAGATTATTGTCTCTTAATTTCTTGAAAATATGTTAGATGACTGTATCATCGTGTAAGGTTAATTATATATATGTATATTATGTATAATGTATGTATATATGCATATTATATATATATGTGTATATATAATTATAACAAGCATGTAACAAGTATAAAGGACAAGTAGAGGGTAGTGTATGAACCTATAAAGCACCAAACTGTTTATGTTTTCTCATGCAGTGATGCAATATTAACGCTAAGAAGACTATAAAAACTAAGGGTGCATATTATAATTCCTCCAACAAGCACTTTTTGAAAATATAATTAAAAGAGATATATCTGAAAAGCTAACATAGAGTCAATTCATCAGGAAGATAACAACTATAAATGTGTATATGCCTTAAGATACATGAAGCAAAAATTAACAGACTAAAAGAAAAAGAGACAATTCCACAATTCTAATAAGGAATTTCAAACCCTTCTCTAACCAATTCATAGAAAACGGAGATGAAAGGTAGATAAAGACAGAGAACCCAAGAAACATTGCCAACTACCCTGACCTAATTTATAGTTATGGGACATTAAAACCCAAAACTTCAGAATATGCATTCTTTTCAAGTACAAATTATAAGTGTCCCAAAATACAACATTTTGTGGGCCATTAGTCTCAATAAATTTAGATAAACAAAGTATATTATCTAACCACAAAGGAACTAAATTAGAAATCAACAGAAATAAGATATCTAGGAAAGTCCCAAATACTCGGAAGTTAAACAACACACTTCTAAATTATCAGTGTGCTAAAAAAGAAATTACAAAGTTTTTAAATATTTCAAAATGAATGATAATGAAATGCAGCATATGAAACTTTGTGATGTACCTACACATTCTTAGAGGGAAGTGTATAGCTTTAAATGACAATATTAGAAAGGAAGACATGTCTAAAACCAGTGACCTGAAGTTCCACTTCAAGAAGTGATAAAAAGAAGAAAGTGCCCCCCAAAGATATGAGAAATGAATTAAAAATAAGAGCAGGAGTTAACAAAATAGAAGATAACAATGGAGAAAACTGACCAAGCCTAAAACTCATTCTATGTAAAGATCAATAAAATGCTAAACTCCTAGGTATATTAATCAAGAAAAAAGGGAGAGAACACAAGCCACCAATAAGAAGAATGAAAAAGGCAGTATTACTGTATCCTACCTACATACATTAAAGGAATGATAAGAGAATATGGAACAATTAATGCCAAAAAATTTTGACACATAGTTAGAATGAACAAATTCTTTGAAAAATACAACTTGACAAAAACACACAGAAGATTAAAAAGGAAATCCGAACAGCCCTGTACACACTAAATGAATGTGTTATCTAAAACCTTCCTACTAGGAAACTTCAAGTCCCAGATAAATCAGTGAACTCTATCAAACTTTCAAAAAATAAATAATACATTAACTTTTCTAGAAATAGAGAAGGGAACACGTCCAACTGTGTTTTATTACAAGCATAACACTAATTTTACAGAAACCCAACAGATATTTTGGAAAAAAATAAAATTCTAGGCTAATATGTCTCAGAAACATAGACACAAATTTTTTAACAAAATGTTAGCAAAGTGTATCTAACAAATTATAAAAAGAATGCTAATGACCAAGTTAACTCTCTAAAATTGATTGAGATAATTCACAATATTAACAGAATAAAGAAGAAAAATGGTAAGATCCTCTGATAGATACAGGAAACATTTTGCCAAAATTCAACACTCATTTATGATTTTGCACCAAACTAAGAATGAAAGGGAATTTCTTTGATTTGATTAAGGATATCTAAAAAAGAAATCTACCATGAACATAGTTGATGGTGACATTTGAATACTTCACCCTAAGGCTAAAAATGAGTCAAGAATTTGCACTCTCACCACATCTATTCAGTGTTGCCCTGTAGGTCTTGGCCATTTCAACTGGACAAAGAAAAGGAAAATTAAAAGCATAAAGCTCAGAAATAAAGAAGTTTGTCTCCATTTAGGGTTGCCACGATTGTTTACATAGAAAAATTCTCAAAAAAAAAATCTATAAAACTAATAGTGAATTAAGGAAGGTCTCAGACTACAAGATTTATATACAAAAATCAACTATGTTTTCATATAATAGGAGGAAAGAATTGGAAATGAAATTTTAAATATATATCTCTAGGGAAATATGTATCTCCAAGAAATAGAAGCAGGGATGGATTTAACAATAGTTATGCAAGATCCTTCACTGAAAAAGACCTAAATAAATGGAAGGGCTATGTGGTACATAATGTGGAAGAATCTATACTGTTTCAGGTCTATTCGTCCCAAATTGTGGGGGCTGGCAAGTCTGAAATCTGCAGGGCAGACCAGCAAGCTGGAGCCCCAGTCAAGAGTTGGTGTTGCAACCTGAAACCAAAACCAGTCTTCGGTGAGAATTTCCTCTTCTTTGGGGGCATTGGTCATTTTCTCTTAAGGCCTTTAATTGATTGGATGAGGCCCACTCCCATGATGGGGAGTAATTGGCTTTACTCTGAGTCTACTTATTTAAATGTTAACCTTCACAGAAACATCCATTCTGGTGTTTGGCGCATTT
Source organism: Cryptoprocta ferox (assembly GCA_028646485.1). NCBI lineage: Eukaryota > Metazoa > Chordata > Mammalia > Carnivora > Eupleridae > Cryptoprocta > Cryptoprocta ferox. Next base: position 52,282,103 of record CM053566.1, on the reverse strand, counting down.
GTGGGTATCTGGCCTAATGAAATTGGCACAAAATTAACAGTCACACATTCACTAGAAATGGATCATAAATCTCAACCTAAAGGCAAAAATTAGAAACAGAGGAAAACAGAGGAGAAAAATCTTTGTGGCCTTGTGGCAGACAAAGATTTCTTAGGAAATGTTTAAAAACACACAAAACCCCCACAAGAAAAAAGCAAAGATTAATTGAAACTTGTCAAAATTAAAAACTTCTGGTCATTGAACAATACCATCAAGAAAATTAAAAAGCAAGCCACAGAATGAAAGAAAACATTCACAATTCTGATACCTGACAATGGACTTGTATCCAGAATACATAAAGAATTCTTATAATCCAAGAAGAAGAATTCAAACAATTCAATGAAGTGTGAACAAAAGAACTGAACAGACATTTGACCAAAAATGAGGTATGAATGACCAATAAGCACATGAAAGATACTCCGCATCATTTGTCTTCAAGGAAATGAAAATTAAATCCACAATGAAATATTACTACAAAACCATTAAAAAAGCTAAAGTCAAAAATACTGCCCATAGTAAGTGTTGGGGAGAATGCAGAACAATGGATCTCTTATGGTAGAAAAATAAATTGGTAAACCACCTTGAAAAAGTGTTAGGCAATTTCTTTAAAAACTAAACATATATCTACCATACTATATTGAACATATACCTACATATTTAGCCAACAGGACTGAAAATATGTCATAGCAAATACTTGTACATAAATATTCATAACAGCATTATTTGTAACAGCCCATAAGTGGAAACAACTCAAATGCTCATGAATAGGTCAGTGACTGGGCAAACAACCTGTGCCATGTATATACAATGGGATACTACACAGCAAAAAGGAAAATGATATGCAACAGTATTGGTGAATCTTAAAATCATTACCCTGAGTGAAAGACATGTAAAATACTATGTGATTCCATTTACATAAAATTCTAGAAAGTGCAAACTAATGTGTAGTGCCAGAAACTAGACCAGTGATTGCCTGGGGCCTAGGACATAGAGATGGCTGACGGCCAATAGGCAACATTCAGAGTGATTGAAATGTTCTCTTGTTAACAGTGGTGGTTTCACAGGTATAAATAATTGTCAGAATTCATCAGATGGTACACTTTATATGGATGAAGTTTATTCCGTGTAAGTTGTATCTCAATACACCTCAATAAAAGCATAGCCATATAGTCAATGACATTGTAATAGGTTTATAACCAGGCAGATGGGGGGCAGATGGGGGGCGCCTGAGTGGCTCAGTCGGTTGAGCGTCCGGCTTCAGCTCAGGTTATGATCTCGCGGTTCGTGGGTTTGAGCCCCGCGTCGGGCTCTGTGCTCACAGCTAGCTCAGAGCCTGGAGCCTGCTTCAGATTCTGTGTCTCCTTCTCTCTCTCTCTGACCCTCCCCTGCTCACGCTGTCTCTCTCTCTCTCTCTCTCTCAAAATAAAAAAATAAAAAATAAAAAAAAAACCAGGCAGATGGTAGCTACAATGGCAGTTAATATAGCATAATATATAAACTTGCCAAATCACTAAGGTGTACTACTGGAACTAACATAACATTGTGTGTCAACTATGCATAAATAAATAAATAAATAAATAAAATAAAAGTTAACCAATCAGTAAATAAAAGCATAGCCTTGTATGAGATTTTCTTCCTTTTTTTCCCCTTGGCAATCAGGAAAGGGGACAGGGCATGTCAGTTTCTTAATTAGCTTTTGATGCATAACAAGCCACTCCAAAAACTACAGACTTAGAACAACTAGTTCTTTTTATAAAATATATTTTATGGTTATCTTTCAATGGTTCAAAATAGTATTTTTGACAAATGATAATATAGCATAAATGTAGATATTTGATACTAGAAAGAATGATATCTGTTAACTGTTTTCCCCAAGAGCAGATGATCTTCAATCAAGTAGTTCCCTGGTCTTTTCCCCCTCATATTTTATTTTGAAATTTGCCAAACTTTTGGAGAAATTGAAAGCATCGTGGAATGTACACCTGCATGTTCACTATTTAGATTCTACAGCTGACACTTTACTAGATTATGACAATAGGTCTTGGGCTCACAGTCCTACTGGACCCATGGTCTGGCCAGGGCTGGCCTGCTACGCTCGCTCCTTGCTGGCCATGGAGGTGTAGGTAGGGGCTAGCTGTCTGGGCCTGGGCCTCACTCCTGTGTCGAGCAGGTGGCTGGATTCTGAGGATGACTGGGCCTTTGTCTATCACCATTCAACAGGATAGCCAGAGCTCTTTACATAGCAACCAGTTCCAAAGCAGCAAGACTACAAGGCTTTTGAGGCCTGGGCTTCTAACTTGTATAACATACAACTTCCATAGCATTACTTCCACTAGATGCTATTGTCAACAAAGCCAACGCCAAACTGGGAGGGGGTAATGTGGGAGGGCTGGGGTAAACTCTATCCCTTGATGAGGTCGTCACTTTTGAAGTCTATCCCACTCAACTCGTAGGTGGCTTATGCAGTGATTCTCTAAAATGTCTGAAGTCCCCAGCCTCACACGTCTCCTCGGCCTGTGTCCTCAACCAGCTGACAGAGTCCTAACTCACAGACAGGGGGCTCTGTTCCCTGCCTGGGTAAGGGTTCTCCAGCGTTCATGATAGTAAGCACCCTTTAGGCACCAGGCACTCTCCTTGGCATTTTACATCCGTTCCTTTTACACTCCTTAAACGGTAATAGTGAGATGCTCCCATTTTACAAATGAAACTCGCAAAAGTTAATGAACATTATTTAATCGCAAACGGTTATTTAAGCTCACAAAGGTTAAATAACACATACAAAGGTAAATAACAAGGGCACCTAGGTGGCTCAGTTGGTTAAGCGTCTGACTCTTGGTTTCAGCTCAGGTCATGATCTCACTGCATTGACAGTGCGCCTGCTTAGGATTCTCTCTCTCTCCCTCTCTCTCTCTGCCCACTCCCTGCTCATGTGTGCTCTCGCTCTCCCTCTCTCTCTCTCTCAAAAATAAATTTTTACAAAAAGTAAATAACAAGAATCACACCCGTGACAGGGACACAGGACTCAAACCTCGTTCTGTTAAACTCCTAGGCCTGTCTTCTTAGGCACTATCCATGCTGCTCGACTGCTTCTAGAAATCGTAAATATTTTCCATTTTTTTAGAAGAAAACCAGTGAAAGGCATATCTCATTTTACCCCCATATAGCCAAAGAAGTTTTAGAACCTCCACCCAACAGAAATACACACACACATCTTGGGGCACCTGATAATATTTTTTAAACCTCTTTAGCAATTATTTTGAAAGGACAGTTTTGACTGATGAGTCACTGCTTCAGTGTCCCACGGTTTAATAATAGCAAAGTCTGCTGGAGGTTAAAAAGGGATCAGGAGGAGAGTGGAGGCAGATGGAGGGCCTGCCGAGCAGTATTTTAGCCAGATGGCAAGGCCATGCAGCTGAGACCTGCTCATCTTCTTTTCTTCTCATACCGGTGCACTTTTAGGTCCTAATCCATCTAGTATGAATTAATCACCAAAGGGCAATTTCTGCTTTTAGGATCAGAATGAAAGATAAGGAACTTCTTTCTTTATGGTGTACTCTGGAGGATGTGGTTATAGGGTTTATGACACTGCACAGAGGAAAAATAATGAAATGTCAGGATCCGTCCTTGTAGACTAGCCTGGGGGAGCAGTCTAAATGTGGAGAGAAGCAAGGAATAAGTTTCAAGGACTATTTAGTGCCTGTGGGCTGCCAGCAAGCCGCCAGCCAGAGAGCACTTCAATCGTCCACGAATAGGAGCCACCTGTCGACTCTTAGAACTTCCTGAGGCTCCACAGTGTTTGATGCTAAGATTTTAATATCTCACAGCATTATAGACAAGAATCTTGGGGTGACAGATCCGGATAGATCATTGTGGTTGTTTGCAAAAGATATTCCCCCAATTTCTTCTGCTAGCTCCAGGATTTCCTCTTATAGATGGTATAGCCTTGCAGATACAGGGATATATGTTTCTGACAGAAGTGGACCAAAATGAAAGCCACGCACATGCCTTAAAAAATTTAAAACACACTTTTCTCTCTTTATATAATACACTGAATTTTATTTTTTTATTAAAATTTATTTATTTTGAGAGAGAGAAGAGCACGCAAGAGGGGGAGAGGGGGCCAGGGGAGAGCAAGTCAATCCCAAGCAGGCTCCATGCTACCAGCACAGAGCCCCATGCAGGGCTCGATCTCATGAACCATCAGATCATGACCTGAGCTGAAACCAAGAGTTGGACGCGGACTGAACCACCCAGGTGCCCCAATATACTGAATTTTAAAACTTGGTCTTCATAATAAGAAAAATCTGATTTCAAAAAAATTATGTCTTGATTCAGAATAGAGATGATTTTTTTACCAAAAAAAAGAAATCATTTGCCATTCAGAATCATGTCTCAGAAAAACAAAACAAAAAACAACATAACACAAAACCAGAAGACCAGGGAAGAGCAGATAACATTGTTGGCTAGTCTGGCATTAGGTAATTTAATTCTCACAACAACTTTATGAAGCAGAGGTGATTATTCTCATTATTCAGATGAGGATTTAAATCATTTATTTTCTGGGGCTGGCTCAGACGGTTAAGTGTCCAACTCTTCATTTCAGCTCAGGTCATGACTTCATAGTTTGGGAGACTGAGCCCTCCATCAGGCTTCATGCTGACAGTGCTGAGCTTGCTTGGGATTCTCTCTCTCCCCCTCTCTCTCCTCCTCTCTCTCTGCCTCTCATGTTCTCTCTCTCTCTCTCTCTCTCTCTCTCTCTCTCTCTCTCTCTTTCAAAATAAAACTAAAAGAATAGTTTATTTTCTGAAGATCATGCAGCCAGTGAGGGAAAAAGCCAGGATTCAAATTCAGGACAGTGTGACTCCAAAACCAAGCTGTTTTTACCTCTTAGAAAGGGAGCAAAGTGAGAAATGTCAACTCCAGGATAGCAGACAGTATACAACACAGACACTTAAGCTACTTGGGGAAATTTTAGGAGGCAGTACTGGATGAAGGGGAAACCCACCTGGATATTGCTGTATTTCCATCCCTAATTCAGGGTGGAGCACCATGGTCCAAGACCAACCTTCCCAGCCCCTGCCAGAGTGAATAGCATCTTCAGCAGGGAATTTAAACAAACGCCAAAATGTCATAATGTAGATAAAGAACATCTCTCCTTATCAGTCCTGACCTATCTCTGTTGAGTATTTGATTTTCCACTGAAGTGATTCTCGAAGTGGGGACCCCAGACCAGCAGCAACAGCATCACCTGGGAGATTGTTAAAAATGAAAATTCTCAGGCATATCCCCAACTTACTGAATCAGAAGCTGTGGAGCTGAGGTATAGAGATTCGTGCTCTAATAAGCTCTCCAGATGCTTATGTCGGACGCTGCAGTTTGAGAACCTCCACTCACCATCAACCCAGTGCATAGCATGTGCAATTCTCTCAAGAGATAGGGAATGAATGAGTGAATGAATGACTGGTTATTTTTGCCATAGCACAATGCAACCATATGCCCCCATTATGGATGCTTGAGACCAGCCAGTATAGCCAGTTTAAGTGCCCTGGAGTCAGTAGTCCAAGCTGCCTCAGCAGCAGTGCAGAGGTCCCTCGAATGTCCAGACAGGTGGTCCTAGCCAGTCACAGTGACTCAGCCTTAGCATCTGAGCTCTAACCCCACCTTCCTAAGCTCCCTCATTGAGCTTAGCTTAATAATCTCTAGCTCCATCCACATCAGTGCAAATGGCAAGATTTCATTCTTTTTTATGGCTGAGTAATATTCCACTGTATGTATATATGTGTGTGTGTGTGTGTGTGTGTATACACATATACATATGTGTGTGTGTGTGTGTGTGTGTGTGTGTGACATCTTTTATCCATTCATCAGTTGGACATTTGGGCTCTTTCCATAATTTGGCTATTGTTGATATGCTATGAACATCAGGGTGCATTTATCCCTTCAATCTAGTATTTTTGTATCCTTTCGGTAAATATTTAGTAGTGTAACTGCTGGATTGTAGGGTAGTTCTATTTTCAACTTTTTGAGGAATCTCCATACTGTTTTCCAGAGTGGCTGTGCCAGTTTGCTCACCACTATTCAGACACATGCCCATTGTCATTCTGATTCTGTTTATCTTTGTGAACAACACAATTGCACCAAGGATATATTAGAATTTCATTATATTATATTTCATTATATTAGAATCTCTATTTGAGAAAAATTTTGCAAATCATGTAAGAGATGCTTTAAAACAGAAGGGGGATGAAATCTTTTAACATTCAAGAGTTACCATGCTTTGACATGAAGAGGCTTCAAAAAGAAGTTCAGATTCAAAAAGTGGATCTTCTTAAAATTTTAATTCCAATTAGTTAGCATACAGTGTTATATTAGTTTCAGGTGTACAACACAGTGATTCAACACTTCCATACCTCACCCAGTGCTCATCACAACAAGTGCCCTCCTTAATCCTCATCACCTATTTAACCCATCCATCTCCCCAACCACCTCCCCTGAGGTAACCATGAGTTTGTTCTCTATAGCTTAGAGTCTTTTTCTTGGTTTGTCTTTTTCCCCTTCATTCGTTTTGTTTCTTAAATTCCACATATGTCTGAAGTCATATGCTATTTGTCTTTCTCTGACTGGCTTATTTCACTTAGCATAATACTCTCTCACTTCGTCCATGTCATTGCAAATGACAAGATTTCATTCTTTTTTATGGCTGAGTAATATTCCATTAGATAGATAGATATAAATATGTGGTGTGTGTGTGTGTGTGTGTGTATCACATCTTTATCCATTTATTAATCGATGGACACTTTGGCTGTTTCCATATCTTGGCTATTGTAGACAATGTTGTTATAAACATAGTGGTGCATGTATCCCTTTGAATTAGTGTCAAAAACTATCTTTAGTAGATTCCTTAACTAGATCAGGCACCACCCTTGCTCACTTTGTCTGCCCAAACACCTTTTCCTCTGTGCCTTCTTCTACCTTCTGCTCTGCCTCCCTTTTCTAACTCAGCTCTATCTCAACATCCCTGAAGTCTCCTGAATCACTTCAACTATCTCTTAAAGCCAAACCACTCGACAGGAAGCCCTTACAAGTAGACTTTAACTCATGGGCTATGTCAAAATTAGGAGGCATCGTCCAAGACTTTCCTAAGCCTAGAGGACATAAAACAAACAAACAAAAATGTACTAAGAAATCCAGAATAGTCCTAGAGTTAAAGCCCTGATTGCCAGACACATCAAGTGTTCTCATGCTGGCAGGCCTTTCAGAGGTGAAATCCTTGATGGGAAAGGCTCACTGTGACCATGCTATTGATGTGATCAAGGACAGTGTTTCCATGGAACAGCTAATTGATTCAATAAGGCTGTAAAAATAGACTGGCTTCCTTGTGGGCTATACACAATGATGAACCTGTAAAGATTAACTAAGGTCTTCACTCTTGTAATCAGGGAACTGACAAAGCTACTGGACAATTCAAAAACATTGTTCAGCATAACTCTAAAGCACTGGGCACAGACTCCAATGTCAATGTGACCACTGCTGCCTCTTGACTATATGCTAGAAAAATAAAATCACAATTTCAACAATAACCTTGCTTCACAAACCAACCCAATAAGCTATTCCCTAATTTCTAACTTCCAACCAATCTCTGCCAAGCCATACTTACTACCTACCACCTAAAACCACCTACATCAAACACCTCTCCAAAAAACCCAAGTGCTCAAGCTACTAAATTCATTTGATGGAGGCTTTCTTACCCAGCAAGTTTCTAACGAACTCATCTTGTTTTCCAATTACAACTAATGTTTCCAATCATCTTTTATGGGGTCTTTGACTGAAACCACCTGGATGAACTTGGATAGAGACCCATTTTCCCATGTCCAGGATATGATGGACAGCAACTCCATGAAGTCCACCTGTATGTTCTTCTTGCCCAAACATGAGTGCCTGGTACCAGGTAGGTACATAACATCTATTAAATGGATAAGAACAAGCCACCAATATTAAGTAAAGAGATTTTACTGAGGCTGACATGCATATTTGTAGTTGCTTATTCAATCTCAGAAAAATTACTGAAAAGCAAAAGCTTCAAGTGCATGAAAATGTGCCCAGTTTATACTGAATAAGCAATACTGAATGAAAATGTTCTTTCAGAACAGTGTTTTTGTTCCAGAAGTTCAATCAGTTGGATGTTTAAAAAAAATTTTCCCTTAAACTTCTTAGGTACATTACTCAGATTTTTAAATAAAAGGCTAGCATTACTTCTCCAACTGAAAACCCTTCTTAGGTACATTACTCAGATTTTTAAATAAAAGGCTAGCATTACTTCTCCAACTGAAAACCCTGGTAATCAAAGACCACTATGGGGCAAGATACACAGAGGCCAGGCTCTGGAAGGCCCTTCTTCAACCTCATCATACTCAGGGCCCATCTCATTGCCCTCTGGGGGAAACCTGGCCTCTCCATCGGTTCCCAGGACAAGCTGAGGCAAAATGGAGAAACCAGCTACTATGATCTGCAAAAGACACTATAGGAAAGACACCAGCAGGCTGGAAATGCGGGAATAGCCAAAAGAAATAGCAAGGGCAGGCATTCAGTCCATGTACAGATGAATAACGCAAACTGACCTCTCATTAGAAACAGAGTGATAGCTTAGAGAAGTCTCAGCCAGGCCCCCACTGCCACTGGGTTACTGCCCAAAAGAATTTTGTATGCACCAGTAAAACCGCTTTCATCTGCTGTTAAAAAGTTGAGAATGAACCAAATAATGAAAATAATATGGGAAAGAACATTTTAGGCAGGAGAGACAGCCTGTGTGGGAGCCTTCATGCAGAAAGGGTGATGTTAATGGAAAAACTTAAAAGATAATGATGCATGAAGAAGAGTGGCCCCAGATGAGGAGGCAGTAAGTTACTATCCTAGCATGAACACAATTCTAAATTAAGATAATCTTACATACTCATATCCATTGCTGAGACATGAACTGAGCAAATGCCTTTTCCTATATTACTCAAACCCCGTCTTTATTTTCTGTTCTTATCTCCTTTCCTACACTTTCTTCAAGGGAACTCACATTTACTTGCTTGATGATAAAGTTGGGGTATGTATATTCCTCTTTCAGATGATCTTTCCTGCATGTCTTCTAGAGACATCTGGACATATCTTGTTTCTTCTTGACTTCTCTGATTTGGGGGGTTCAGTCTTTTAACTAGAATACCTTACTCCATCAGTGAGAAACGTCTTCAAGGAAGGTAGAAAGCCTCTTTTCCTTACCCGGAGTAGTAGGGAAAGTAGTTTGGAAAGTAGTTTAAAATCAACCACTCAAGGATGCTCTAAAGCTCAAATGGTGAACAGGTATCCAGTAGGTGGTTTACGGGTCTGTGGTCACCTGCCTACTCTTCTGATTTATACACTGGAGTAATCCCTGACCAGTTTCTTAGGAAAATCTTGGACTGGGTGATAATTTTCCACAAAATCACACTCTTTCCCTCTTTTTCCCCCTTTTTCCCCACCTGCCATTTTAGCAAGTATGTTTTCACCTCATTAACCTGCCCTCATGAACTCTCACAGCCTAGCCATCTGCCAGTAAAGAATTTGAGATAGTTTAGTCAAAACATAGAAAATTTGAGTTAAGCAGCAAGGAAACATAGAACCATCAACAAAGGAGGGGAAAAGTGTCAGGAGTCATAACATGCTTATATTATGATTCCATTGTGTCATTGTAGAAGTTTGTGCTGTGAAGTCTGTAAGTCAAGTTTATTGAATGATGTAATGGATGAAGCTGTCCCCTTAACTCTTATCAGGTTGGAGAATATATGAAAGACTCTGAGGCCTAGTACAGGTATTCAATTTTCTTGACTTTGGTCATATGGCGGAACAAGGGAAACTTGAAAGAGCGATCTATTGATCTATTTCTCACATCAAGGACCTTTTAGAATTACAGCTGCCTCCCCAGTGGCTTGCCAGCTGCTACATTCATACTGATGTAAAAAAAACATTTGAACACACTGAAATCTATCCTTCAGGAGCAAAGATATTTAAAAATTCCTGATTTCTTCAAAAAACTACACTTGGACAGACTGACGCTCAATTTTCATACTGGAACAGGAACAATTTATGCAGAAGCTGTGGCCCTGAAGTCACTGAATAGAAGATGAGGATACAGTTGCCTTATAGATATTTGCGAGGTTTCATTTACCAAATGGAGATTTCCATGATATGGGCTTCAGAAGAAGCCATTGCTTGTGCCTAATTCAGAGGGAAAAGTCTTTGCAGTTTGCGTCAAAACACTACTTCATCTTTTCAATTTGGCTCTGTATCCCCTTCCAACATCAGACAGTCCCTTTTACAAAAGGTCAAGAGCAGAGGTTTCCTTTGTAATTCTTAACCAAAGAACATTTTCTCATCCTTTTATATTTCACCTGTGATTCACCAACTAATGTGTAGGTATGGCAGCCTTTTAGCAGCCAAAGCCATATATCTAAAATTATGTTATGGAGTATTCATATTATGGAGAAGAAATAATCCTTCCTCTCCTTTTCTAGGTCCTTAACAAGAGGAGGCTGATATATTCAGAAGACCTTAATTGCCGTTTCAAAGAATGCAGTAAACCAGTGAGAATATGACCTCTAGGATCTGACAGTTCAGGTTGGTCTCTTGGTCCTTTGATTTACTGTGTGTATTTGGGCTAATATTTTACTATTCTATAAACTTTTTGATTCCCTAAAGCAGAGATTTTACATTTCTTCTTTGGGAGCATTGTCTGCCATATCAATATTGAAAGTTTCATAAACTGTTTCTAAAATATTTTCATTGGGGGTGCCTGGGTGGCTCGGTTGAGCGCCAGACTTTGGCTCAAGTCATGATCTCATGGTTCATGGGTTCGAGCCCCACGTCAGGTTCTGTGCTGACAGCTCGGAGCCTGGAGCCTGCTTTGGATTCTGTGTCTCCCTCTCTTTCCGCCCCTTCCCTGCTCACGCTCTGTCTCTCTCAAAAATAAATAAACATGAAAAAATTTTAAATATTTTCATTGACAGGAGAACAAACACAGAATATTTTGACTCCTAGAAAAGAATGGCATACCCTTACTAAAGATGAGAAGGGCATAAAATTCTAAAGTTTTCTGCTTCACTCTAATTTTTATTTTATATTAAGCTTGAATACTAATACTAGTTACGTTGTAGAATTAGAGACTTTTAGCTCATACATATTGAGCTCTGGAGCTCAGTTGCCTGGTTCAGTTAAAGCTCTTCTGCTTACTAGCTGTGTGACTTTGAGTGTTTTGCTTCACCTCTCTTGTTTTATTTTCCTCATATGTGAAATGAGCATAATAACAGTTCCACTCCATAAGGTTTTGATGGGTTTTAAATGGGATAATACATGTAATGATTTAGCCCACATCTAGCATATAGTTACGTTTTCAATAAATGTTTGTATTGAAAGGAAGAGGGGAAAGGGTGGCATAATTTTGTGGAAAATTATCACCCAGATCCAGGATTTTTCTAAGAAAGTGGTCAGGGATTACTCCAGTGTATAAATCAAAGACCTTAGTAGGAATAAGGAAAAAGACTTGGTTGAATATGTCATAATGAAAATATGGTTATCTCTCTGTTTTCACTAAAATAACACTTAAAATGGTTTTTATAAAACAAAACACAATCATGGAGAGAATGAGAGAGGATGATACCTGTTGAGAGGTAAAATGTTGAATGAATAAAGAAAATGTGATACACGCACACATGCACGTGCACATACACAGTGAAATACTATTCAGTCATAAAAAAAGAAGGAAATCCTGCCTTTTGAAACAACATGGATGGAACTTGAAGGCATTATTTTAAGTGAAATAAGTCAGACAGAGAAAGACAAATGCTGTATGATCTCACTTCTATGTGGAAACAAACCAAAACAAAACACTAAACTCATAGAAAAAGAACAGATTGGTGGTTCCTGGACACAGGGGTTGGGAGTTGGTCAAATGGGTGAAGGAGGTCAAAAGGTACAAGCTTCCAACTATAAAATGAATGATCCCTAGGGATGTATATACAGCACAGTGACTAAAGTTAACAATACTCTATTATATACTTGAAAATGGTTAAGAGAGTAAATCTTAAAAATTCTCATCACAAGAAAAAAATATTTGTAACTACGTGAGGGGATGGACGTTAACTAGACTTACTGTGGTGTAACTAGACTTATTGTGATGATCATTTTACAATATATACAAATATCAAATCATTATTTTGTATATCAAAACTAACATATGTACCAATTATATTTAAATATATATATATGAAATATGGAAAGCAAACAGACAAATGCAAGTGATTGAGCCAAGTAAAGAAAGCTGAAACCTACCTATCTAAAGAAGGAAAACCAGAAAGAAGCAACTAAAGTCACATTCCAGAAAGTCTTGAAATTTAAAGGCAACAGTCTACTTTGAAGATATTGGGATAGGGGTAGGCTGAAAACAGCAAGAGTAGTTGAAAGGTGTGTGCACAGGGCTGTTTATTTGCCAAATGTACCTCCTCCAACCAGGCATAAGATAAGAGATTTACTCTCTGAAGAAAAGTGAGGTATAGGGACCCTGGACCTCAGAACATCAGGCACAAAAGGCAGGAGCAAGGCAAACAGCTACAAGCCAACAACAAATGAGAAGTATTGCCTCCTACAGGCTGCTATTCCTGCTCAACCCAAAAGGTTGGTGGCCACCTTATAGCCCACACACAGAGGACTGCAAACTAAAAGTCAGGAAAACTAAAAGTCACAAAGACTAATAAATACTTGTGCTTTGGGTTGCTCAATGAAATAATTTGGTCTCCAATCAACAATCCCACATGAATTCCACTAACAAATTACACACATGCAGCTTCCAATCAGCTTTACTCTCATGCTCTTTAATATAAATGGACAGATGTGTATTAAGAGACAGTCTTATCAGTACCCTTTTACTCGTTATTCTGTAGTATCAAACACAAAAATCAAAATCAATTTACAAAAACAAATGTAAGGACTTCCTGTTGCTGGTGCAGCATTTAAGGAGTGTGAATGTCCTCAATTGTATCATTACAACAATTAAAAAAAAAAAAAAGACTGAACAAACTGAAAATTAACAACTCTTCTTGGCTCCATCAGAGAATTGAGGTCACAGGCAAACACTACCCCAGAAACAGGAAAGACACACAGGCAGGTGCAGAAAATCCCAGCCTATCAGGAGCAGAAGCTCAAGAGAAGAAGCCCACCACCTGAACAGCACCGGGGCAGGAGAACTTAACTGCAGTTTACTAACTGATGAATTAATTGCTCAATGTGGACAAGTTTAAGAGTTAAAACCTCCAGAAGGGACCAGGCTTAGAGCGGGCCCCATATTTGGATAAATTCTTAACATCTACCAACCACTGAAGAAAAATTAAGACAGAAAGAAGATCAACAATACTAATTTGCTTTCATATGCTAAAAAGGAAACAGAATCATAAACAAAGGATCCTGGAAAACTCCCCAACCCAAGTAATACCCTGCGCCTAGTGAGCCCAGAGGACTAGAACTAACTCCTGCATCTCCAAAGGAGTTTAAAAAAAAATGGTGTCAAGATCAAATCTTACACCTACAGAGGACACCATTTGTGATGACTAAAATAAAACCAACAAGTTGTGAAAAGAGAAAAAAACGTTAGCAAATCATCCAAAAACGTATAAAAAGAATTATACACTATGACCCACTGGTATTTATTCCACTTATAATGCTGAAAGTACACAGCAAAATAATAATTATAATAATAATAATAATAAATGACCCATGCAAAATCATATGACCACAAAATTTCAGGATCTTAGGGGGAAAAAAATCTAAAAACATTCTTGAGAGAAAAGGTGATCAAGAATAAGTATTTATGCAACTTCTGAACAGCAACAACAAAAATTTAGAAGAAAATGCAGCAATGAAAATACCTAAGGAAAGTATTTTCCCAAATGGTGATTTTATAGCTCTCTCCAAGGTATCAGTTCTAATAAAGGAAGAATATATTTCAGACCTATAAGTTTTCAAATATATTACCTATTATACACGCATTCTCATGAAACTACTGGAGAAGGTTTGTTTCACAAAACTAAGGAAGGTAGGTGATAATATGGGAATTAGTAAACAAGAAATCCAACACTAAAAAAAATTAATCAAAATTATGAAGACAATGATGAAAAATGGCCTAAAGAGAAATGGGCCCACTGGAAAAGAAAGATAAAGGGCTCCGGAAGAGATAACATAAAGGAGAAAATATATACATCTGAAAGATTGTCAGATGTGTTTTTCCTTTATGGAGAGGAATTTTATAAATCTAATAAGTGTTTGGAGGTGAAGCTGCCTCCCCACCATTGCAGCAGCCCAGCTTGTGCCGCCGCCTCTTCTGCATCCCCAAGCACCCCAGAGGCCACGCTGTCCCAGGCAAGGACAGAGTGTGAGGGAGCAGGATCCACAAGAAAAGGAAAAGCGGGAGGGTTAGTAGAGTCAGCCAAATAGGCAGACGTGCAGGGGGACCCCAGAGAGCACATTTGGGGGTGCAGGAGAAAGGCCAGAGAGACTGTCGGGCTCCTGGGTCCTGGCCTGCAAAGGCTCACAGCCAGCCCGTTCTGGGACACAAAGGAGTGATCATAGACATCCCAGGAGAAAGCAGGCATCAAGCTAAAGCTACTGCAAAAGGAGATCCAAAGAGCTGGGAGCAGGCTGCGGGGAGGCTGGGGCAGCTGGAGGGCACTCCGTCCTCGCTGGCATCAGGACTCTGGCTGCCCCACCTGAGATCTTCCACACAAACCTCCAGAGGCAGGGAGCTCCCCACATGCCCCAAGCATGTCCACATGATTGGGCTCGGGCCAAGATGGCACTTCTGCCTGGCACGCCCTACCCCTCATCAACCTGGCGGGGACCTGTAGATCTTCTGCATGCTGCCTCCATCACCTCCCCTCCTGACCCCCCACATGGAGGCAGGCCTCCTCTCCCACCCCCCTGCACACTGAGCACATGGCACCCCTACCCTGGCAAAAAGCTATGCATGGGCATGGGATGCCTGTGATGGAGAGCAGATATGCAGCAGGGCTTCCAAAGTCCCCAAGGAGACACACATAGGATGCCCCAATTCCCCAAGCAAACATGAAAGGGTTTTCACGTTGCTTTCAGGTGCAACAAACAGCTCTAGAGATGCAAATAGTGCTATGTCAGGGTTCCACCAGCCCACAGCATGCCCACACCTCACAAATTCAGGACCCCCTCCTCCTGCAGGTGCCTACTCTTATCAGGACCCCCAGCAGCAAAGCTCCACCCAAGGCCCTGCCCACTCACTGATCAGTGCACCAGACCCTCTGTCTCCCTCTGGCGCCCGGTCCCCACAGGCCCACCCTGGTCCAGCATCCTCTTGTCTGGGTCAAAGGCACTGGCCTCCACTTACCTTAATGCCCATTCTCTATGTACTCTGCCAAGGACCATCCTCAAATGTGACTTGGGTCATGGCTCTCCCGGCCCCAGGCCCTGCAAGGATGGCCCACCACTCAGGCAAAGCGGCCACTTCCCTTCTCCACCTCACTCCAGACTGTGGGACTCAGCCATTCTCAGAACAAGCCCTCACTATTCCCAGGCTCTTCCCTGCCTGGATGCCTCACCACCTCCTCTACCCATCCTCCAGGTAGGCCCCAGCCCTCGGAACATGACTGGCCAGTCTGGGGCCCAGAGCTCTGCCTGCCTCCCACCCCGGCACATGCCCTGTTCACCACAATAGCACTCTTCTCCCCAGCTTTCTACCCCAAACTGGAGGGGCTCTCGTTCATAAGGCTGGGAACAGCTACCAGCCTGGCCAGACAGGGCCATCCCTCCCAGGCACCACCGATTCCAAGGACACCAGCCCTAGAGAGGGTGTTCTTCCTACCCCCCAAGAAGCTGCAGGAAATCAGCCCTAGTGAGGCATGGATCAATGCAGCATTGGTCCCCACAGCCAGAAGGAAAGGGGCATGGGGCTGGCACTCTGGCTTGGCCTGGGCGGCCCTCCCTTGGGCCTGACTCATGACAAAGAGGCCACAGTGAAGAGGAGGAGCAGGGAGGCTTACTTTAGTCCTGGGTGCTGACTTCCATCCAGTGGGTGGGAAATGGGTGCTCCTGCTGGGCCAGCCTGGCTTCCCGGTAGCAGGGCCCCGTTTCCCCCAGCTCAGTCCCACTCCCGGCAGCATGGCTTTATGACTTCACATGCTGAAGTCAGGCACAGACAATGCTGAGCTTTTCACCCCTCCAAGTCCAGGCCCAGACCAGCCAGATGGCACCTGTATGAGCTCTGCCCGAGGATGATGCTCGTGAGAAGATCCACCTGCTCTCCTCAGCCATCAAGTAGTGCCATGACCTTAAAGTCGTCTATCAACATCTCCTCGACAAGGACTTCAACTTCAAGCTCTCCGACTTCGGCTTATAGAAGCGCTTCCCAAGGGATGACAGTGGCTGCATTATACTAAGTAACACTTTCTGTGAGACAATGGCTTATGCAGCACCTGAGTTGCTGGGGGCCATCCCCTACCAGCCCAAGGTGTGCGACATCTGGAGCCTGGGCGTGATCCTCTACATCATGGTCTGCGGCTCCATGCCTTATGATGAGTGCAACATCAGGAAGATGCTGCGCATGCAGAAAGAGCACCGTGTCCACATCCCCTGCTCCACGCATCTGACGGGCGAGTGCAAAGACCTCCTCTACCGCATGCTACACCCGGACGTCCGCCGGCGGCTGCACTTCAACAAGATGCTCAGTCACTCATGGCTGCAGCCCAAGGCACAGGACCCGTCCTCTGGAGCCATCCACAAGGAAGGGGAGAGCTCCCGGGGCACTGAGCCCTCGTGGACCCCTGAGACCGCTGAGAAGAAGTCCACCACCAAGGTGGAGCTCCCGGAGGAGGTACAGCCAAGGACACAGCCTGAGATGTGGTCCAAGGCAAAACTCGATTAGGATTCATTCCAAGTGAGGGTGTCTAGGTAGTCGGATCCCATGGGATCCCTGCTAGGCAGGAGACAGAGGAGGGGGCTCCCTCACAGCCTCCAGGGCCACACACCAAGCAAGCCTCTCTCAGACCAGGGGGCTGGCAGGGAATGATGCAGAGCTCATAGCTTTGAGCCTGAGCTCCAAAGAAGCCAAGGGACAAACCAACAAAGAAAAACTGTCCTGGCTGAGCCTCCATTTTCATCAATTTCTTCTCCCTCCCTTTGAACTTGGTAACCCACATGGCTAAAGAAGCAATAAATCACTGTATTAATGCAGACCCCAGAGTGAATATCTTTGCCCCGGCTGACTTCGGTCATCCAGGGAGACGATACTGTGTTCCTTGCCACCCCCCGCCCCCAGCTGCCCACTCTTCGGATCACACCGCACTTCACTTCCAGTTTGGGAAAATAAATCCCGATGTGCCCAGCCCTGACTGTGACCTCAGGCCCTGGACCAGAGCAAAGCTGAGCAAGGAAGATGCTACTTCAAGGGGGAGGCCATGAGTGCGGTGCTGAGGAGGGGGAGGGGACACGAAGAGGACAGGATCCAGTAGGGCGAGGTGGCTGCCTGCAGCAGAGAAGCAGGAGGCAGGGGGCTCTGTCTGCAGTTGGGGCTGAGGGACTGGGTCACTGCCTCCTCAATGATGCCGCCTGGGGAGGTGCCCTGCAGGGAGAGGTGAACCAGCCTCTCAACCCCTGTTAAGCTCCCTACCCTGCTAGGCAACTCGTTTCTTCTGCTCTGTCTACTAGGGGTTTCCCCATGGCCAACCAGCACCCACTTCTGGACATGCCCTGAGCCATCCACCCCTGGTCATTCTCCCTCCCCAGGAGAAGTAGGGGGGCGCCCGATGGCCCTGGGCCACTCAGCCTGCATGTCCCACAGTCGCTGTGTGGCCTTGACTCCATCCCTTTCCCTTCTAGTCCCAGTCTGTCCCCAGGGGTGATACTCCATGCCAGAGTGGATAAGCAGACATTGGCAAGGACAGAGGACAGGTGTGCTCACAATGCAGGCCTGTCCCCTATGGCCATAGGTGTCCCATAGTGGGAGGAGGCCGGCGTTTAGCACCGCTGGCTACCGTGTCCTGTGTGGTCCACCCACGTCATTCTCAGGCTGTTCTCACCTCAGCCACAGCAGCCCCTTTCTCTTCCTGCTCTGCACTCACTCTGGACAACCACATGTGGATCTGCGGGTTTGACACATCAAGAGGACAAGAGCCTTCAGAGTTACCCTTCCTCTGCCCATGTCATTCTCCTGGAAAGACTCCAACCCCAGGCCCTGGAAGAAGTGAGGTCCAGTGAGTGACCTGGCCCTGCTCTCTTTGCACCCCCACCCACATCCGCCCCATCTTTCCTCCTGGCTCCTCCACCCTCCAGCCACCTTCACACATTCTGTCTTCCTATCTCCGTGCTCCTGTGTATCGTGAACACACAGCTCAGCTACCTCTACCTGCCCCATCACTTCTCCAGTGGCCAGAGCCTCCTCTGCACACAGTCTGGATGCCACTGCCTTTGGGAAGGATCCCAGTGCTTGGCCTTGGCATCCCAGGTCTGGCTCCTCTTGGCCTCCCGGCCCCCTCCCTCATGCTCACACCCCCAACACACATGTGCCGTAATCATTTTTTTTTTTAATAATGTTTCTTTATTTCCGAGAGAAAGACAGAGACAGAGTGCGAGCGGGGAGGGACAGAGAGAGTGCAGGGGACATAGAATCCGAAGCAGGCTCCAGGCTCTGAGCTGTCAGCACTGAGCCCAACGTGGGGCTCAAACTCATGAACAGTGAGATCGTAACCTGAGCTGAAGTCAGCCACTTAACTGACTCAGCCACCCAGGTGCCACACATGTGCCGTAATTATGTGTGTAGACGCAGCCCTGCAGACCTTGCCCATGTCTCCAGGATTGGCCGAGGGGCCATGGCTTCTACAAAGCTTTCTGGGCTTGGCAGCTCTGCTCTAAGCTCTGCTGGGGCAGGCCTGTGAGTGCCAGGGTCCAGGCACACAACAGGCCCTGGGTAATATCACAGGAACCACCCCATGTTCCCCAGAGGCCCCAGGAACCGAGTCCCTACAGCTTATCTGGTAGTGGAGTAAAATGCCAGAGCATGCAGGGCTGGCTGGAGTGGGGAAATCCTGAGGAGTAGCTCAGGAACCTCCTCCGCTTGGTCACCTGTGGTCACATGGAGACAGTGGACAATATTCAGCAAGAGGGCCTGGGAGCAACTCACTACAGCCCAGCCACAGGGCAAGCCTGGGCAGGAGGGGCCCCAGGAAGAAGCATCTACTGTGGTGCTTTACAAGTGGGGAGACAGCTCAGAGAGGGTGGGCAACTACCTGATATCACACGGCACAGAGTGGCAGCCTAGGTGACTGAGCTCACCCCTTCCCGGGTGGCCTCACATTCCGGGCCACTCCTGTGAGCTGCTCAACTGACTGGGGTCAGACCCCATCAGTGACCCTCTGCAAGGCTTTAAGATCAAGACCTTCACCATGGCCTCCATGGTCTGCAATGCTCCCTCCCACCTCTGCACACTCCCTCGACCCTGTGGCCTTTGAAGCCATCACATACTCTAGCAGGTCCTTACCCTCCCCCCATGTGACTATCTCCTCAGCCCTCAGCCCTCCCAGCCTCCCCAAATCCAGCCCCAGTGTTTTCCTCACAGCCAACCCCAGGCACTCGCACTGTTGGGTGGGACACTGAAGCTCCCTGTCCTCTGGGCTTCAGGAAAGCATGGGCCCTGTCTAGGTCATCAGCGAACTCCAGCATCCGGAACCAGCCCTCATGTGCCAATGGGGTGAGTGGAGAAACAGAGGAAACCCAAACTAACCGGGAAGTGGCCTCTCCAGTGTGCAGGTCTCGCACGCACCTGGCTGCGGGCTGCAGGCGGGGAGTATCCCTGGAGGTCCCAGGCCCAATCTAGCACTTCCCATGCCCGCCTCCGTGTACAAGAAAGATAAAGAGCTCCAGAAGAGATTAAAGGGAGAAAATATATACATCTGAAAGATTATCAGATTTTTTTTTCCTCTATGGAGAGGAATTTTATAATTCTAATCAGTGTTTTGAGAAAGATAAGTATGATGAGGAATGACAAGTATATTTTTAAAAGCAAATGAGTATTGAGGCAATTATCCCTAGGGGGAGAAATAGTATAATGAAATAATATTGCATGAGAAGTAACAGTGCCACTAATCATTTAATAGCATGTATCCTACTAACCTGCCAACTAATAATATAGACTCTATATTAATTTTTTCAAAACAACTATTTGATGGGAGTAGAGACTGAGCGTAAACAAACAAAAAAGGGGTGATTTGATTGCTTTCTTTAGTCTCTTCTTTTGAAAGAAGTGAGCCACACAAAATGAGATCTATATTTAAGTGTTTTATCACCTGCGGACACCTTCCAATCTCCACAGCCGAAAGAAGCTTAAACTCAAGCAGAAAGCCACCATATTGTCAGCTTGTCACTGGTACAATATTTTACCAGTGGGTGAAGATTACTATTGTTATACAAATAAGAAATTGACGAAGTATACACCAGGAAAATTGGAGCCAAGGGGCAGAGAGACTCCAAAGAGCCATACAAACTCACTTAAATTCTTGCTGAGCCAACACAAACAGACCATGCACAGAAAACACCAGAGCCTTGCAAAACCAATATCCAAGGAGTTGGGAAAACCTGAGAAGAGATTTCAGCTACTGCTCACCACAAAGTAATCAGTATTTGGAGACTGAATCTCACCACCTGGAACCTGAGAAGGGCCATGCCTTAGAAAAAGAAACTATGTCCCATGATTATGATTTTCCCCAAGACTAAGACCAAAACAGAAACAGATACAACTAACATAACGTACATGTCCAATCTAACATCTACATAATGTACAATCAACATAATGTACAATCAAACATCTACAAGTTTAAAGCGAACTGCCAATAACTGAAATGCCAAACAGAAAAAAATAACTGTCTCAGTAATAAAATCCAGAATCTTCATCATGTAATCCACAATGTCCAGTACACAATAAAATGAAAATGAAAGAAAAAAACATAATCAATAGAAAAAAGAAGCAAATCAAAATAGATCCTGAGAGGATACGGGTGTTGAAATGAACAGACAAGAACTTTAAAGCAACTATAATAAAAATGTTGAAGGGCAACTGAAAAAGATGATCATAAGGAGTAAACAAATGGAAATACAAATCAAGAAATGGGAATTTTTTAATATTAACTTTTTTCTTTTTCTTCTATAGTCTATTGTCAAGTTGGTTTCCACATAACACCCAGGGCTCAACCCCACAAGTGCCCTCCTCCATGCCCATCACCCCCCTTCTCCTCTCCCCTCCCCTATCAGCCCTCAGTTTGTTCTCAGTATTTAAGAGTCTCTTATGGTTTGCCTCCCTCCCTCTCCTTAACTATTTTTCCCCTTCCCCTCCCCATGGTCCTCTGTTAAGTTTCTCCTGTTATACTTGTGAGTGAAAACATATGGTATCTGTCCTTCTCTGACTGACATGTTTCACTTCACATAACACCCTCGAGTTCCATCCACGTTGCTACAAATGGCCAGATTTCATTCTTTCTCATTGCCATGTAGTATTCAGGAAATGGGAATTTTTAAATGGATTTTCTAGAACTGTGAAAAATTAACTAGATGAGCTTATCCGCAAATTACAGAAGGCACAAAAAATATCCACTCTAAATAGAAAACTGGAAAAAAATGTAGAAAAAAACTTAATAGAGCCTCAATAACTTGTGGGATAACATCAAGAGGATTGGTGTACAAGTAAATTGAGTTCCAAAAGGAAAGGAGAAACTGGATTTTAAAAAAGTGTTTTTAAGAAATAGTGATCAGAATTTTCCCCAAATTTGGTGAAAAACATTCATTAAAAATACAATAAGCTTAGTTAATCCATCCTCCCAAAATATAAGGAAACCCATACCTATGCAACTGTGGTCAAATTGCAGGAAACCAAAGAAAAAGAGAAAATCTTAAAAGAAGCCACGGAAGGGGCACCTGGGTGTGTCAGTCGGTTAAGCGGCCGACTTCGGCTCAGGTCATGATCTCATGGTTCGTGAATTCAAGCCCCACGTTGGGCTCTGTGCTGACAGCTCAGAGCCTGGAGCCTGCTTCAGAGTCTGTGTCTCCTCCTCTCTCTGCCCTTCCCCTGCTCACGCTCTGTCTCTCAAAAATAAACAAACATTAAAAAAAATTAAAAAAAGAAGCCACAGAATAAAAGACCTATATACAGGAAAAAATTATGTAAATCACAATATCCATTAGAAAGAAATGGTGACCACAATTCAGTGGATCAACAGCATAAGGTACACTGGAAAAAATTAAAACTCTCAATTCAAAATCATATATCCAATAAAGCTACCCCTCTCGAAATTCAAGATAAGGGATTTACTTTGCTTCCCAAGAGAGAAGAACAAGAGTCAATTACTTTCCCTCCTGAAACAAATAAATATCCAGCCATTTATGAAATAATGATTGTTACACATTGGAAATCAGAAAGTGGAGATCTAAAAAAGGGTGGAAATAAATATTGTGAGCTCTACAATTGCTGAGATTACTACTTTGAGAGAGTTTCTAGGCAGCACCTAAGTAGGGGGAATCAAGGCAAAGCTGGTGGTCTCCCTGAGTTGAGTAGCTAGGAATTGTAGGAGGCTCATTTCCCGGGAAAGAGCATCAGAGGTGAGGATGCTTCACTAAGAGTGAGCTCTGGAGATCTGAAGAAGGCTCCTTGAGTCTTCCATCAAAGTACTGACCAACACATGAGTATGAAGAAACTACCCAAAATTTGTAAAATACCACCCTAATGTAGAAGAGAGGAAAACCCTAGAATTTCACACAGGGCTTGGAAGTATATTTTACAACTGTCAGAGTGTAAAATATCATAATAGGACAATGACAAGACTGATGGGACACTCAGAAGGATATTACATCAATAGTGCTTCATTCCAATAAAGATGGTGATGAACCGGAGAAGTGGATGAAGTACCTGGAGTTCACAGCCAGGTTTCCACTGAAATACCCGCCTGTGTGTAAGGGGTGAGGTGGGTGTGTTCAGGTATCATCCTGGCCGTCGCAGAGGCAACTGGACCACCTGAGGCAGGATGGAATCAGTGAGGGCCTCGAGGAGGCAGAGCTGTGATTCAGAATAGAGTCAAGGAGGGCTGAGCTCAGGCAGCTCACAGGCAGTCAGTTCATCGCACCCTAAACCACCTGAATATCACACGACTCGCTTCACTGGGTCTCACACATAACTATCACACTTTGCATAGCCACTTGGGACTCTTTTTAAAGCACCACCTTGCACTTATTGTCCCCTTTGCTGTTCACGACAACCCTGTGGGGTAGAGAGACCCTGTCCTTACTTGTGGTTTGCAGGCAGGGAAGGAGGCCCAAGCAGCAGGGCCCCTGGGGAAGAGCCAGGCCCCGGGCCTGTTTGGCAGCTAAGACACATTTGGACCGTCCTCCTCAAAGCAGAAGACCGGCAGAATCACAGTGGGTGAGATTGAAACTAAACTCTACTTTTAAACCAGGGGTGGGGTGGGGAGGAAGCCTCTACAACATGCTGGTGTTGCCACAGGGTTTCAGACAACAGGACACGGGTGGCATGGACACTGGACCACCATCGACCCCCTTCCCCAGCTTCCTCACGGACAACCACCCTGACTTCCGTATTCTTTCAAACCCTGAAAATCAAGAGCAACTGTGAGAAGCATTAGCAGAAGGTGACTTCCTACATCTGCAGAGCCCTCCCTGAGGCATGGACCCCCATGGAAAGACCTGGAACCCCACCCTGTCCCTTGCCATCTCCTCGCACCTACCACAGGAAAACTTAGCCTCCTAACAGTTGTCTATGCACACTCCCAGACAAGTCCCTACTTCGTGGGTGCTCATGCTTTCTGTCCCCTGTGGTCCCCACACCCCCAGGGTCACCCCCACTTACCCCCATACCCTATCAACTCAAATAATGAACCTTAACATTTTCCCCAAGCTTCCCGGAAAGAACCAACTTGCACAAAAGCATTGGTGAGCAATATGGAGTCTACAAACTAATCCTCTGTGAACATGGAGTATGATCCTGATAGGAAACCCATGGCCTTTGTTCTAGGCCCCTTCTCACCTCCTCAGCACCCAGCCTGGTGGGCTCCAGAGTCTTCCCTTCCCAGGCCTACTGCAGAGCCCCTCCCTGCAGCCTTCCCATCCTTCAGCCCAGAGCCACATGCTCAAACCCCACTGTCCAGTCCCCTCCACACAAGGCAGCTGTGATCTTACATTTCAAATAAAGCTTTTAACTTTTTTATTATCCTATTTTCACTTCTGTTTATCACAGAAATAAGGGGTTCACTTTACTTTTGCTCAAAAACCAAGTCTCCCCATTGAGGTCCATGCCTACAGGAGGACACGCAAAAGCTAGCAGTCAGACCGTCATTTGGCAAGTCATATTTAACTGTCACTTTAACTAGAAGGAATTAAGTGATTCCGACTTCAAACCTAAGGGGTCTGCTGAAGGGAAGAGGCAGTCGAGGTTCAGGAAATTTTTCTATTGTTTCTCCTGACAAAAAAGACAAGCTGAGGAGATTTCGAGAAGTCAGACAGGAAAGAAAAGTGAGTGGGCTTCAAGGGCCTTTGGAGAAAACATTTGGAGAGAAGACTAGAAGAAAGAGTGTGACAGGGATTTAAGAAAGAGCAAGACAGAGAAAGGGGTGTTAAAAAGTGAAAGGAGTCCCTTCATTTCTCCTCAGAACCTAAGTAAGAGCCAGATTGTTCATCTGGCTCAGTAAATGTTTGTTCTGCGGAAGCAAGAACACGTCAGGTCTGCCCTGAGGGTGGGCAGCAGGTGCAGAGTGGAGGTAAGGAGGGTGAGGTCTTGTGCTTCCCTGACAGGAACTGTCCCTGAGCGAGAGGACCGAGCTACATGTGGGGTGGCATTGCCCTGGGATGGGCACCGGTACCCATTAATTCACTG
The DNA here is from genome assembly GCA_028646485.1 of Cryptoprocta ferox. Classification (NCBI taxonomy): domain Eukaryota; kingdom Metazoa; phylum Chordata; class Mammalia; order Carnivora; family Eupleridae; genus Cryptoprocta; species Cryptoprocta ferox. The sequence continues at coordinate 52,257,106 of CM053566.1, read as the reverse complement.
ACACTGTTATACATGAGTTTAGCTTCAGTCTTTCCATCTTGCCCAAGAGTTTACCTTCTGGGTCTACACTTGGAGGGCTAAATAACTATCCTCAGGTACAAGGGAAAAAAACAAACAAACAGAGGTCAAGGGCCACTGGTTGTTTATGACACAGTTTGCATACTTTGTCCTTGAGATAATGGCTATTCCCTTGAAACTCCCCTACAACCCTAAACGTCCCTTCAAAATAACAAATGTTGTCCCACCTACCAAGATAAGGGGTGCCCTCTTTACCACTTTGTAGCCTTTTTACAATAACCGCTTGATTCTGCTTCTGTCCTGCCCGCTTGCCTGCTTGCTGATTATAAAAAGCCCTCAGTCCTGGGGCTCAGGACGCACGTTTAGAGAGTTCTGTGTTGACTCTGTGCGGTCCCGGCTGGTAATAAAGACGCCCTTAATTCGGCCTCCGTGGTCTCGGTTGGTCTCTGTGTCTCTCGGCAGAACAACACAAGCACTGAGCTAGGATTCAATAGCAGCCACTAAATGCCCATCTGGGGCTAAGCCAAATCATAACCTATAAAATTATTTCATAACCTATAAAATTATTTCAAGTTTCTTCCTGAACAGCAAAATTAAACTGTTACTCCCCGAATAAGTGAGAAGTGAATTCCCAAGCCATATTGTGAATCTCTTCTAAAACTTTTAAAATAAGCTTTTGGTGCTCCCACCGCAGCACACACTCCCCTCCCCCAGAAAAAAAAAAAAAACCTCAAAATCTTCCTAAGAATAAGAAAAAAGGAACTTCTTGCCTCTGTTCATCTGAGCATCCCTTTCCTCCTTCGGGTTTTCTTTTTTTTTTATATCCCTCTCTGCCCCAGTCTCCGCCAACCAGCTTTTCTCTCTGACAAGTGTGAATGAAGGAAGACTGACCAAAAAGAGAGGTGAAGAGGGCCTTCAGGTCTCCAGGGGGCAGGGAGAAAGAAGGTCGCGTGTGGCACCCCCTGGTGGCTTCCAGGATCCTTTCTGAACCAAGAGTGCAGAGCCTTGGAAGTCCACAGTTGAAAGGGCAGCTTTCCTTCCCTCCAACTCAGCACATTTGGTCTTTTTTTTCCCACCCTCAGCCCATCTGAAAACGCTGGTATTTTCTAAAGGGCTTTAATAATATGAGTACGCATGGAAAATCAATGAAGAAACGTCAAGTTTACAAAGTTTAGGCTTCCCGCCCTGAAATAGCTAATTATTGTTTCCTGCTTAGATTCTCTGCCAAGAATACTTAGTTTTTAACATCTCTAACGACTTCTTAGTTTACCCCTCCCTTCCTCCCTCAAGACCCTAGCAGCAAGAGTCACAAGTTCAAATCACTGGGGGGCCAGGCAGGAGACAGAAGGGGGTTCAGCCATCACCCGTGGCAGCCATCACCCAGCAAAGAGGCCCATTTTTGCCCTGTGCACATACATGCCCAAGGCTGCCTGGTCTTATGTATTTTTCAAGGGAAGCCAGAAACACCAATTTTTGTGTGGAAAGCCCCAACATTTAAATGTCTTTAGTCAACTCAAACTTTCTCTTAACATACTGTGTGAACCAACCAACTCATCCCTGCTCCTCTCAGGTGGACAGGTGAGGTCCCAGCTTACGACTGGCCACTGAGGCCCCTCTCATGTTGCTTAGGTTGTTCAGGTACCCACTTCCCACCCCCACCCCAAGGGGGATGGTGATTTTCCTACGGTAGGAACTGTGGGAGTCCGGCCCCACAGAATCAAATCACGCAGTTGAAATAGGGATAGATTCTGTCTCTCTTTTAAGAAATATTGAAGGATTTTCCTGAAATTGACTATTGATATGATTTTTGTCAGACTAATGTTTCCGTTAATGTCTTCCTTAGAAAGTTAAGAATTTCTGACCCCCCCCTTGTTTTTTAGAAGGATGGGACCAAAGTGATAGCAAAAGGGTAGGTAAGTTTTAGTTCTAAATTACAGCTCCCAAAATATAGGTGTTTTATGACTACAAAATTCCTCTAATACAATTGTAAGATGAAGGATAAAAGGTTAAGACTTTTAAAAACTGTCCTTTTCAGTTCTGTTCAAGGAATATTGATTCTGCTCTTACTACCATGGGCGTAAGGATGTGCCCCAGGACTGCCCCCATCTCAGGGATGCTCACAAAGTCACAGATGACTTCTGACCTATCCAGCCACCACCCGACCTCATGTCAGACAGGTGCCGTGGGATCCTTTAGAGTTCCTTACCAAGATAAACTGTTAATCTTTTGCTTCTAGAAAACAACTTTTTAAATAGTCCCTCAAAAGGGGGAAATTGACTGAAGTTTCTGGAATTCACATCTCTCAAGACACCAACAATGAGTGAAGTGTGACTCCTTGGCCTGTCACACATCTGCCTGTCATACATCTGCTTTATATCTTGTGGGTCCCTAGACCCAAGATGAGAAGCTTTTGAGAGCCCCCAATCATCCCTTTGGGCTCCCTCCCCTACATGGGCTACTCTGTGCCTTGACAGAAACACGATGTGGTAACTTATTCAGGCAGCAAAAATAGGGTGTGATATCTTGACTGAACATAGATGTGGGTTTTATCAAGTGGACAAAACATTTAAGACACTTAAGTTCATTCACTCAAACACATACTTGGGAGCATACCATTTATACATTAGTTTAAATTATTAAATATATGACCTTTATCCATGTAACTATTTGATTTTATGAAACCATTCTCCCATGCATAATCTTATTTGATCCCCACAAAACCCTCTCGGGCAGAAGAGACTGATGAGACCACCCCCATCTTACCAGTTGGGAAAGAGAAGTGAAATGCCTAAGTAGCAGTTACCCAGATGTGAAAACAGAGGCCTAAATTTGAGCCCCAGGTTTCTGACTTAAGAACTCAGTCTTTCCCTGCTTCACCGGGCAGTCTTTGGAGACAAAATGGCACCAAACCTGTTCTTAAGCATTTACAAGAAAATGCATGACCCCAGTTGCAAAGAATGTCTGTCCCATGGTTTGTTGCTTCTCAATAAACACTTGGGGAGCTGAGAGAACAAAACCAGCACCTGAAGGAACACACGAGGGGACTACTGGATGTTAAGCCCATGGCTGAAACCTTGGGCACCTCTGCCTTCCTCTTCAGACATCAAAGTCAACTATAACCTACAGTCCAAGAGCATTCCCCATTCCTGGGGGGTTTGAGAAGAGGCATCACATTCATTCATTCCATAACTAAGGATGTAACCACTCTGCCCAACCCCAATTTGGGGACCCGCCCCTTTCCCATTTATAGCTGATGTGCCTTTGGAGTGGCTGAGCCCCCAGCTCAAGTGGATGCACTCCCTCCCAGCCCCCACCCTACCCCCATGTTATGGTTATTATAAATGTCCTTAATCATTATATTAATAGAATTGTTATTAGAAATGTTGTATTGGTAAATTAGGAGAGTGTGATTATGAAAATCATGCCTCAAGCTTGACTGCACAAAGGAAAAAAAGGCCCCCACTGTTGTGGGCCTTTCATCTCACCAGAGGAAGGAAGGAACAGAGGTGGATCTGGAGTCAGTCCTTCCATGGAAAGGACAGATTTTATATGAGGACGCATTCAGTTGTGCATGAAAGGGGGATTTGTGGGCCAAGCAAGCTTGGGAACCTCTTGGGCATCATATCTGCCAGTATGTTCTATCAGTAAAAGACAAGTACTCTGGATGCACAAAGACTTCTCTCTGAACTGTCATCAGTAAAGGAAGCCCTGGGCTGAGAGATGACAGAGCTCCTCTGCCCAGCAGCATTCACACAACCATTAGCTTTGCACTGTGGCCGTTCCCCTTCTGCCGAGCCTTCCACCAACAAAGAGTATCAAGTCACCACCCCAAAGAGGGTAGGATCAGGTCAAAATGTATCTGCTACCTATGATTTCAGGGATGCAAAATTAAATCACACATCAGTAGAGCTGAAAGGGAGTCTGAGGACCAGCTATTCCAATTCCCTTACTCTACAGGAAATTAGGTCAAGAAGTGTCATGTCTGAGTGAATCGGAAAAGTAACTCTTCTAATGCCATAGGTTTAATCATGAAATTGGTGTGCTGCCAGTCACAGGGTAAAGAATTAGATTTAAAATACCCTAGTCCTCTTTTTTCCTGCTGCCACTCTTTTGTAGATTGTTTTAATTACTATATGCCATTCTGCACATTGATCTCCCCTAAATCTTTGGAGGCCTCATCTTTGCTACCTCCTGGTTGAACGTCAAGGCCTAAGTTCTGGTCACCAGCTTTATAGACCCAGAAACTCAATGTTAAGGTTAGCAAGGGCTAACTTCATGTATTATCTGTGCATTATGTACTTCTAAGTCCCTGAGGTTAAGCTTAAGGTCCTGGTACATCTGTCACCCCAAGGTCTCAAGGGTCCTGGATTCTAGTCCAGATATTTTTTCACTGCCACAGGGTTACCTTCAGAAGCAGCTTATATGATCCCGAAATAAACCCCCAATGTTAAAATTAGACAGAATCTAATATAACCCCCTCACCCTTTATGAGGCAAGAGAGTGCCAGAGAAGTTAAGTTCTTGGTCCAAAGTCACACAGCTGGTTAACCACGACACTCCATCTGGGACAAGTCTCCTGACTCACAGACCAGAGTACTACTTCCTCATGGATCCCATTCCCCCTCGCTACCAAATTGTGTTAGCTATATGCCCATCTCCTTATGATGTTGGACCGTAACCCAATTTCTATAACCAAAATGCTACTTTTTCATCGAGCTTTTTGATGGAAATGGCAAATCAACGCTGTTAGCAGATTTCACATGATCGAGATGAGCTGGCACATTGAAGGAGCATTCAAAATAACTCAGAACTGTGGAATGTCACTTCCATATTAATTTTTATCACAAAATATGAACAATTTTATGGGATAAGAATATTTTCCCCACCAAATTTTAAAAGATTAATTCATTCAACCAGTACTTATTAGTGTATCAGGCGTGACTTAAAGCTCCAAAGATATGAGTGATCAAAACAGTTTAAAAACTCACTTCCTTCAAGCAACCGTGTGCTCTTATAGTCCAGTAGGAATCACATACTTTTTGTTTTCCTAAATTTAAGGTTTTATTATCGAGGTTTTATTTGCTTTCAAGGCAGTGAAAAGTACAAAATTCATAGTCTTTGCCCTTTAAAAACTTAAAAGTACTTCAGGGAAGATAGACAAAGCACACAGTCACATAAATAGTTATCAATAAATGATATGTGACTGGGCAACAAAAGTCAATGGTCTCAAAACAAATCCTTAAAATAATTCAGGGGAGAGGATATCAGAGAGCAAAGTTTAGAAGCAACTGGCTTATCAAGGGACAACAGAGAGGAGTTCACTATGGAAAAGCACACCCAGAAGACATGATCCAGGAGAGTTATCTCGTTCAGAGAGGGATGAGAAAGATGCCACTCCCCTCCCCACCAAGCCCACCAGGCCAGAGTGGGCAGAAACGCCTGGACCTCTTGAAAGCCTGACTGAGACACTGCAGATTCAGATTGTAAAAATCAAGGCTGCCGAAACTTGTAAGCACACAGCTAATACACAAGTGGAAGCTTTCTCCTGGAATGCGTAAGTTGTAAACAGGAGAGACCAGAGAGTCTGCGTGCCCACTCATCAGACATGCACCATGCACACTGTGTGCTGAGTCCTGGCTGAGAAATTCCAGGTGATGGCCACCACCTCAAGGGAAACAGACTGAGCAAATACATTTCACACTTTGTGAGGACCCAGAGCAAATTGACAGGATGTCAAGACAGAGCCTCTCACAGAGGCACTGCCAGCTAGGTTGGAAAACCTCTAAGGAAGTGGTGGTTTTGCTGAGACCCAGACGAAGAGTGAGGAGCCCCAGACAGAGGTAGGGAAAGTTTCCACGACAAGTCAGCAGACTTTGAGGTCTGAGGCAGGAGCAGTGGGGTAGCTCCATCAGTGGAGGACAGTCTCAGACTATCTGGCAACATACCACGGCTGGGGCCAGGGGGCCAGGTCAGGCCTAGCCTGTAGGCCCCATAAGCCTAAGCGGACATTACAGAGATTTGATAGGAAATGCCAGGACTGCTTTTTGAGTATTTTTCGTTTTTTTTTTAATGTTTAAATTATTTTTAAGGTTTTTTTTTTATAGTTTATTGTCAAGTTCATTTCCCTATAACACCCAGTGCTCTTCCCCACAGCTGCCCTCCTCCATGCCCATCACCCCCCTTCCCCTTCCCTCTACCCCTTCAGCCCTCAGTTTGTTTTCAGTATTCAGGAGTCTCTCATGATTTGCCTCCCTCCCTCTCCCTAACTCTTTTTCCCCCCTTCCCCTCCCCATGGTCCTCTGTTAAGTTTCTCCTGTTAGACTTATGAGTGAAAACATATGGTATCTGTCCTTCTCTGCCTGACGTATTTCGCTTAGCATGACACCCTCAAGTTCCATCCACGTTGCCACGAATGGCCAAATTTCATTCTTTCTCACTGCCATGTAGTATTCCATTGTATGTATAAACCACATCTTCTTGATCCATTCATCAGTTGATGGACATTTCGGCTCTTTCCATGATTTGGCTATTGTTGAAAGTGCTGCTATGAACCTTGGGGTACATGTGCCCCGATGCATCAGCACTTCTGTATCCCATGGGTAAATCCCTAGCAGTGCTATTGCTGAGTCATAGGGGAGTTCTATTGTTAATTAACCGTTTTGTAAAGAGTAGATTGGAGTCAGAAAAATGGAGAAAGGCAGTAGGCATAATCCCGCTGAGAAATGCTGAGAGCCCAGTGATGGCTGGGAGAATCAGAGAATGGTGGGTTTGAATCACCCCCTTGGCTCTTTTTCCCTTTCGGCCAGCCTCATGGAGAATAGAAGCCAATGCTAGAGTCCAACACACCCAACAGATGCTGTTGCCCAAGCCAAGAATCTCTGTAGAAATGGCTTGTCTGCCTGTTCACTCAACTGGCCAGGGGTGTTCTGGGCACAGAGGGCCGGCCTGATGGTGAGAGATGAGAGAAGAGGGGAAACTTGTCTTCTGAGTCCTTCACCGCCCCCCCCCCCCCAGCCCTGATAGCTGCCTGGGCCAGAACCAATTTCCTCCCAAGCCTGTGACCTAGGCAGGAGAGCTCTGGCCACTCCCACCCCCCACCCCCCACCCCTGCAGCCCTGCTCATTCTCAGGCCCTTGCAATACCAAACTGTGGCTCAAAGACTGTAAAAGGCAGAGAGGGAAGAGTCAACACTCTTCCCTCTGCCTCTGCCCAGCCCAGCTCCGTACTGGCTCAGTGCAAACTGCTTCTGCACTTAGAACCTTGTTTCCTAACTGCCTTGGGGTTCCAACTGCCACCCCGCCCATCAACTGCTTCCAAGGAACTGCCACTCACTTGTGGGGAAGAGCCCTGGGTGTTATATGGAAACCAACTTGACAATAAACTATAAATTAAAAAAAAAAAAAAAAGGAACTGCCACTGACTCAGAACTGCCTCTGGATCCTCATGCCCCCCCACCCGGGAACGCCCCACCTGGGACCGCCCCGCCCCCAGACTAGCTCACTTCCTGAAACATTCCCAACAGTGCCAGGCTAGTGACTGTCTCCATCCGAACCTCGAGCCTTTTGAAATCACACTTAAATACTTTTGTCCAAGACCCAGGATCACACAAAAACTAGTTCTTAAAAAAGGAATCCAATGCTGTGGGGCGTTGTTCTGGCCCCAACGCCAAGGTCATGACATCTGGACTCAGTGTCCAAAAATCTATCATTTCAAATTTTGCACAGTCAGAACTGGGGCAGCTAGGTAGCCGTGCTCTGCCCCGGATTACCACAACTTTCCCGGGCTGGGCTCACCTCTGGGTCATTTCCGTGTCATTTACCCTTCACCCTCACCCGGGTAACTCCATTCCCTTCCCTACACGGACAATTTTCTTGAAATGTTTGCTCAGTTCTCCCTTCCCTTGCACCCCTCCTGACCACTCTCAAATCCACTGCATCCTGGCCTCCTTAACCACGTGGCCAACATCAACTTCTGTCGAAGACACCAGTGAGCTGCTCATTGTCATAAGTGATGGACACATTTTGTCTTCATCCTGGGACATCCCTTGGGCCACTTATACTGTCGAGCACTCTGTTTTAAAACTCTCTTTGAGCTCCTCATATTGCCAAATTCAAGAATACACAGTCGGGCTATGAAGATTAATTTAAGAATTTAGGCCCCTTTAAGGAGTTCTGAGTCTGGCAGGAAACACAGACTGTTTTGTGGTAACACTGAAGGGGAGCAGCAGACTCAAGGTCTGGGAGGCTTTTCTAAGGGATGAGGAGGAAGTTCTAAAATAGAGAAAATGGGAGAGACAAGAATGAGGGCTTTCATTGCACAGACAGTGGTCTGTCTCCTAGAATCCCCAAGCCAAAATCACAGCGGGGCTTCCCAACAGGTTCTGGAAACAACAGGTCCTGGAAGCAACCTCTGAGAAGCCCTCTGCATTCTCCAGTCTTACCTGGAGTCCTCTCTGAACGTCTGTTATGCTCTTTTCTCTCGGCAGACTGGCTTCCTCTAATTACAGGTCCCCTTGGCGGCCCTGAGTCAGCACGTTACACATCAAAACAGAGAATGACCAACTTTCTTGATACTAATTTTTGACTTTGTCATTGATTCATCCAAAGTTAAGGCTCCACCCAACCCAATTAGGCATGGAGGAGGGAAGGGGTCACATGGTAGGGATGTGCCAGTCAGAGCCCCCCGCACCAGCAGAGGGGAGACCATGTCCCACAAGCAAGGCCAACTGGAAGCCAAATCCACAGGCTTGGATGACATGACAGGTGGATGGTAGACCAGAGCTACCACCAAGTAGATTTTGAATTGAGTCTTGTTGCTAACACAATAAACTATATCTTAAGGAATAGAATTAAGCTCCTACATGTGTCGTCCACTTTCACTCTTGAGTCTTCTTTGCCACCAGTCACTCCTGGGAACCACTATGCTAAGAGTGAGCTGAATATCTGATCTGTTAGGTTCCAGGGGCCCGCTTCTTCTTGATCTCCTCCTGGGAGTCTGACTTGATTTCTGGGACCATGAAATCCATCAGGCAGTAGTGCTGTGGTGCCCGGGGACAGGGAACCTTCCCATGTCTTTCCAGTCCTGCTTCCCTACAGCTGGCTACTATAGGCTAAGAGTGCCATTGCTATGAACAGTGATTTTACTGAGGACCAGAGCCATCCTGGCTTCCGCAGAGAGCACAGCCATGAATTTTCCCTTACCATGCCCCACACCAGGTGGATACTCTGCTCTTGACAGCTGTCAGAATTCTGCCAAAGTATGCAATACCCTGCAGACCCACCACAATGCAGACTGCCCAGGCTGGTCCCAGAGTCCCCGGGGCCAACTTTTGCAGCAGGATGCATTTCCTATATTCCTAGGGAGTGGGTCTTTGCCTTGCTTCTTCCACCCTCTGGGCCCGTGTGGTCCCTTCCTAAAACCCAAACCTACCTGTGCTACTACAACTCCCCCAGCATGCACACAAACACAAACACACACACACACACACACACACACACACACACAGGTGCTTTGGGTAAACCTGTAATCTTCAAACATGCTACATGTCTACATGTTGTAATTGGTATCCATCTCCAACCAACACATTAAAGTGGGTACCTGTGACGCACTTGAAGTGTGGGGGCTGGGGGTAAAGCAGGAAAAATGATATAGGGACCTTGCACAGACCAGTGATGTTCATGGGCCAAGAACCCGAGAGTGTGAATAAATCAGTCACATCTTCCGGGTGCTACCCTGGAGGAGGTGCTCTCCTGCTCTGACTATATCCTCAGGACATGAGCCTGTCCCCAGCTTCTGCTCCTTTAACCTTCTTCAGAAGATGACCTTTGGGTTACTGGAACGGCTTCATTAGACATGCTGATTGCTGGAAGTACCTGGGAATTTGTGGCATCCGAGCAGCCCATGGCCGGTAGCTGATCACTGAGGTGCAGGAAAGCCCACCATGCCTCGAGGCAGGAAAAGACTTCAGTGTGACATAGGCTCCAGGGTTTCCCTTGGGATCAGGCCAAAGCTGAACCCTCACCTAAAATCCCACCTGGCCTGGCTCTTTCCTACTTCACTTCCCTTGCTCTCCAACCAGCTTCCCTTGAGAGAACTGCCTTAACAAATCACTGCATCCAAATCTCTGTCTCAGAGTCTGTCACTGGGGAACCCACCTAAACCAACTGCCAGCAAAATGAAAAATAAATTGCTATCACATGCATGCAAAGAACAACAGGTATTTCTTATAACCCAATCAAATTTCTATTTGGAGACCTCATTTGACCTAGATTGAATGAATTCCTTAGTTAATTACTGGTTTGTTCCCAGTGGTGTACTAGTAAACCAGGATGTCCAGGGAAAAGAGAAAGTAAAGGTCTTGATCTCTAGCATTTGCTATTTTCCATGATATAAATATTCGCCTCCTGGCCAATCCCAACCTCCCAATATGATGTCACTAAGTGGGGGCTGGAAAGAGCCCCACAAAATGTTCTCACAAGCCAGGAGGACCAGCCTCATGCCACCTTTCCATCCCCACCCTCCATCTTGAGTTTTCGTCCGTGTTACTGTGAACAGATGTTATACTGTGATTTCAGGTGTGGTGGCTCTGAGTGCCCTGTGATTTCCCCATGGGTGGCCACCTAGTCCCTTGGGTCTGCCGACTCTGTTGGAAACTTTCCTGACTTACAGACAGGACTGTCTGTGGCCCTATTTTCAAATTGGAGCACAACCTTGTAATTCTCTCCCTCTGGGTTCTGCTGACATCCCAAAATTGCATCCAGAAAGAAGGACACTTCTCTGTCTTCCCCAACTCAGGATGCATCCTCTGTCTCTCCTTCCCCATGTGCAGAGTTTACCCTGGGGATGGGAAGTGAGAAGGGATAGGGGCAAGGGCACCCCACTTTCTTTCTGAATGCTTTTCCATGCCTTGCCCTGTCTCTTCTTCCTTTGAGACAACATGGTTAAAACAACTTTAGTTCAAAAACTGGCTTCCTCGTCCCACAGAGCCTACATTCAGTTCCCGTTCCTTACTCCTAGCCATTCAACAATGTTAGCTAATAGCTGCCTGGGAACGCTGTCTAGGCAGAGGAAAGGGCAGTTGCAAAGGCCCTGAGGCAGGCATGAGCTTGGTGTTTGAGTAACAGAAAGCCAGATACTGTGGACCCGTGCATGTTATGGGGAGATAGTAGAAGACTCAGGGAGGTAGGCAGAAACCAGATTGTGCAGGGCACATAAGTTGGGGCAAGGAGGTGGGAGCTTGACTCTCAGTGCAAAGGGAAACCACTGAAGGCTTATTAGAAACAGAGTGACATAATTAAATTTATGTTTTTAAAAGATTGCTGCCACCACTTTGTAGTGGAAACCAGGAAGTCATCTTGATTAGGCTCCTACAGAAAACCAACTGAAAGAAGGCAATTGTTTCACCAAGGTGCCGGCAGTGAAGACAGAGGTATTTGAAGTACATGTGAAGGTAGAAGTGACATGACTTGATCACAGATCAATGTAGTACATGAAGCAGAGGGACAGAGGACGCATCCTGAGTTGGGGAAGACAGAAAGAGGAATCCATTTGGGGGCAGGAGAATGAGTTCCATTTTGCACATGTTAAAATAAGTTGGCTATTAGACATGCAAATGGAGTTGCTGAGTAGTTTATTAAGTATTGGAGCCTGGAACTCAGGAAGAGGGGTGAGCTAGCAGTAGAATCTGGGCTCAGGAACATGGAGAAAGGATTCAAACCATGGGCTGGATTTTAACCATGACCTGGGAAGAGAGAAAGGGCTGAGCCTGAGCACTCACACCACTTAGAGATTAGGTAAAAAGAAGTGGGGATAGCAAAGGAGAGATGGAGCAGCTAGAGAAGAAAATTGGGAGAGAGGAGTAGTCCCAAAAGATGAGCGATGGATTCCAAGAACTGTATCAAATGTAGCTGAGCTCGATGTTGACACAGGAAATGCCCGATGACCGTGGCAGCAAGCAGGTCCCTGCCGACACTGACCAGAGCTGGTTTCAGTCGACAGGGGGCACAGGTGCCAGGAAGAGTGAGGTCAAAGAATGAATTGGACCTGAATTCCTACTGAGGATGATTGAGTAGAAAGCAAGACATGTGTGATGCAGGACAGAGAGGCAATACTCATGGGAAAGAAAGGCTAGAGGGAGTGAGAAAGGAGCAGACGCAGAGGGACTTTGATAGCAGAGGGGAAACACAGGTATTCATGAAAATGGGTTTACATCTTTGTCCAGGAGAAGACGAGGCTTCTGTTCATTGTTTTCTCATTTCTTGGTGAAAGGAAGCAAGATCTCAGACCTCATCGTTCTCACACAAAGGAGGACTATGAAGGACTATCTTTCACAGTAGAAAAGTCCTCCCCTCCCTGCTCCGCATCACCACTAGCACCTACTTCAAGACCTCCCCAGGGTAGTCGGCAGCAAATGTTTATTAAACACACTGCATCTGTGTTAATTCACAGAATATACAGCTGTAGGTGGGCCTAAGGTCACTGTTTCATAAATCTGAATATCATTTACACATAGGATATTGTACTATTTCTGGGTGAACCAAACTGGCCCCATAGCCATGATTTTGGTGTCAAGACAAAAGCTATCCTTGACTGAGTTCTCCACTTAACAAGTTAAAAGGAGCAAGCTGGGTCTGACTGGTATTTCCAGGTGAGAAACCTTTTTTTTAAAATGGAGCCACAGGAAGGCATCCTTTATGTCAAAGCATTATATGTGTGTATGTGTGTTGTGATCCAAGGTGCACAGAGAATCTGATACTTGGTCATTTTTATCTATATTTTGAAACTGACAAGGGTGCTTAACATCTGCTGCCTCCCTCAACCCCACTGGACTGAAATAAAACTAAAAAGAACAAGATAGTGGGAGTGAAGAAACAAAACTTTGGAAGCCAGATCAGAGGGATCAGCTCGAAGAAAGCTGTACCATAAGGCAGCAGTGGGAAATCAAGAAAAGCACCTGACTGCTGTCATTAGACTCCCAAAGACTCAGGAACATAACAGACATGAACATAAATCTAGAAACAAGGGTAATCTTAGTGCTGAAATGTTTTTAAAAAGCAGTAAGACCCTTGGAAGGCCTGGGTGGCTCAGTCGGTTAAGTGTCCCAACTTCAGCCCAGGTCATGATCTCACAGCTTGTGGGCTGGAGTGCCAAATTGGGCTCTGTGCTGACAGCTCAAAGACTGGAGCCTGCTTCGGATTCTGTGTCTCCCTCTCTCTCTGCCCCTCTTCTGCTCTCTCTTTCTCTCTCTCTCTCAAAATAAACATTAAGAAAATTAAAAACAAAAAAGCAGTGAGACCCCAAATCCCCTCCCCAACTCTATACAGCTGAACGACTGGCCCTCACCCCTCCTGGCAGAGGCTTTGGACCTTGTTCTTTGCAGAGGGTAAATCAGGACATCTGACCGGAGCACAGCTGAATGATGGATTATGGAAATGAAAATAGGGAAATTAACTGAAAGTTTACACACTGACTGATAAGATTCTCCACTCAGCTGTCACAATGCCAGAAGCCAAGCTCAAGCTTAGACCCTCTGGGAAAAACATGTAGGAAACTTCTGGATAATCTAATCATCCAGGAGAAAAGGCCTGAAGATACTTAACTGGGACACCCCCCTCCACCCACCAACCCCCATAATACATTCCAGCCACGTCACCCTAAAGGGAAGACAGCCCAGTTGTGCAGGAGTGCCCATGTGCACAGAGACTCCAATACACTTTTAAGTTCAAAGGGCGACCAGATAATTTGAAGGAAAATGTATAGAATGAAAGACACTAAGACAAACATATGAAGAGAAACTTGGAAAAAAGAAATTCAAGAATAAGAAAACTGCAGGGGCGCCTAGGTAGCTCATTAAGTTAAGCATCCAACTCTTGATTTCAGCTCAAGTCATGATCTCATGGTTTGTGAGATCAAGCCCCGCATCAGGCTCTACCCTGGCAGCATGGAGCCTGCTTGGGATTCTCTTTCTCTCCTTCTCTCTCTGCTCCTCCCCCTGCTTGTGCGCTGTAAGTAAATAAAAAATTTTTAAAGAGAATAAGAAAACTTTGAAATATTCTCATTAATGTGCTCAGAGAGGAAAGGAAAGATTTGTCCCCAGTAAACAGGCGGGATGATTTCATATTTTATATACATATCTAAATGACAACCAAAGATAAAAAAGCTGTTGGAAAATCACAATTTGGCAACAGACTTTAAAAATCAATCATCATCACTGACTCACCATCATTAGTTATTAGGAAAATGCAAATTAAAACCACAATGAGATACCACTATGCACACACTAGGATGGTTATAATAAAAAATAAAAAAAAAAAAAAAACGTGGTTAAGGGTGTGGAGAGGGGCCCTGGGTGGTTCAGTCGATTAAGCATCCACCTCTTGACTTTGGCTCAGGTCATGATCTCACAGTTCATGAGTTGGAGCCCCACTTCGGGATACGTGCCAACAGTGCAGAGCCTGCTTGGGATTCTCTCTCTCCTCTCTCTGACTCTCTCTGCCTCTCTCTCTCTCCCTCTCAAAAAATAAATAAACTTCAAAAAAGAAAAAAGCATGTGGAGAAATAGGGACTTTCATATATTACTGGTAAGAGTGCAAAATGGGGCAGCCACTGTAAAAACCAGTTTGGCAGTTCCTCAAAAAGTTAAACACAGAGTCACCATATGACCAGCAATTCCCAAGAGAAATGAAAACATGTGTCCACACAATGATGAGCAGGTCCTCAAATGAGCCTTTGACTAATAGCACTGCGTAATTTCTGACTCTGGAACTAATCATCAGATCTAAGCTTTATTGAATATTTACTATGTGGCAGGCACTGCACCAAGCACTTTATGAGCACCGTCATATAAGCCTTGCAACAATCCTCTGATCTAAGTACTATTAGTATCAACTCATTTTATAGATGAAATAATTTAAGAACAGATAGGCTAAACAATTTGATTAAGGTCACACAGCTAGTACGATAGGCCAAGATCTGTACCTAAACAACTAGACTTTAGAGCTGTACTTAATCACAACAGGTTCCCCTTGGATGTCTGACACCATATAATACAAATAAAAGAAGGAGGAGAGGAAGGATTTTTGTGCTCTGTTCCCTTTGTGTGGAGCTAGCCCTAGGAAAAACGTGCTGCATTTGATATTAGCATACTTTTTGGTACGCCCCTAAATGACCCATGGTATTATGGCTGCTTAAAAAAAAAATGATCCTTAGCATCTAGACCATACGTACATCCAACATTTAACAACTACACCTGCCCGTTCAGTTAAAATGTCCATTCATCCCAACTAGGTGACAAAGGGAATATAAGCTATTTGAACTTATACTAACATGTGGATGTCAAAATAGTCATCTTATCTTTCCACAAATAATTACTCTTTAAACAAAGATACTAACCACCCAAAGAAATAGAGTGGAAAAAGTGAAATGCAAGTGTAGTTGGCAGTGTAGAGGGTCCATCATCAAGGGGACCAAGTCTGCTACCCTGAGTGGAGAGCACTGAGGAGGGCTTTTCTCAGCACAAGTACATTTCAGCCTCACCTCAGGCAAATCAGGGAAACCACTGTTGCCATTCCACCTTCAATACGGTGCTTGGCCATCAGCCCAGAAAGTTTGTATTCTTGTCCTGGTAGCAAGTAGATTCTTTGTTCTAGTTGACAGATGACCCTTTGAGCCACTTCTAAGCAAAGACAATTCTGTTCCTCACAAGCCCTTCATTCAAGGTTCTAAGTCCATCAACTGGCTCAAGCCTGGCAACTGATTGAGGGGCCATGACTCTGCATTGGTGATTCAAGTCAGACTTTGGTTCACTTGACCTGGAACTCTTCCATGTATACAGATCAAGTCAGAATTTCACTTCTAGGAACACCACGAACAGCAAGCCAAAGGCCAAGGTCTCCTCAAGTTGGACTACTCTGATTACTGCTTTGACTCCCACTGTCTATTACGATAACCACACCCATTTTGGCTTTGGCAATTAAGTGAGCAACTTGGTGCCTGAGACCCAAATATCCCCACAGTATTTAAGGATCCCCAGTTAGTGGTAGTAGTTTCCACTCTAAGTTTTGAACTACAGAGAAGAGCAACCACAGAGTTCTTCAAGAATTTTGAGTGTGTCCTCACAAATTTATTTCTCAGTTGTGGAGAAACATGTGTCCTCTGGACCAAGGTGGGTGAGCTGGTCTTACATGATAAATTCACTCTATTATTCCAATCTCCCTATGCCTTTGGATCTCTTCCTCTACAGTATACTAAGACAGGTCTGGCATTACAACTTCATTTAGTGTAGATCACCTTTTTTGGTCCATGCTCCAGCCAACCAACCAACCAACCAACCAACCAATCATAGCTCTTTATAGAGTAACAACAGTGAATCCAGAATTTCTTCTTAGTGGTTCCACATCAATAAATTTGGCCAGATTCAACCTTATGTTTCTTCTTTATATTATCTCACACCCATAACACCCATTCCTACACATGTTCCTCAAATTTCTGTCTGTACAAATTAGAAAACTCTTTTGGGTTCTCATGGATCACACTTTGTACCTCACCTTTAGGAACCTGCTGGAACCTAAGTCTAGTTAAAGGGCTGGAAGCAAAGTGGAGACTGTGGGTAAGAAAATCAGTGTCTGCAAAGCATATTAAATTACCTTCATCTACAGGAGGGAGAGACTGATATTTGTATGCTGATATTCATTCTCTCTTTCTCTATCACTGCAACAGAACTATCTTCCCCCATTTTTAGCTGAGCTTATTACCAGCCCAAATAAAGATGAATTTCCCAGATTTTCCTGCAGTTAGATAGGTAAATAATATTAGTAAACTCAAGCTAACGGGACAAGAACATAAGTGACTCATGCCACTTCCAGTCTGTGTCCTTAGAGGGTGAGGAGAAGGGTCCCTTCTCTGTTTACTTCCATCCTTCAGCTTGACGTTAACATGGGAACAGGCTATCTTGAACGAGAGGGATGAATCCAACACCTGCAAGGTAGCAGAGCAATGGTGGCTTCCCCAGGCAACATCATAGACAATGTTTAATATACTTTTAATATACTTTGGATCACCTACATCTGGACTATCATGTGAGAGATATAAAGTTTATCTTACCTAAGCCTCACTATCCTGAGAAACCTATATGTAAAAAAAGGACTTGTGAAGAATAGAATTGTCCTTGCTTTAAAATAGCTGAAAGGGTCATCTATCAACTGGAGAAAAAAAATCTACTCACTCTTGGGGAAGAACACAAAGTTCCTGGGATGATGACCAAGTACTGTACTGTACGGAAGGTGGAATGGCAACACTGGTTTGCCTCATTTGACTTACGTGAGTCTGGAACATCAGTGATGCTGACAAAAGCCCCAACTACTGCAGAATTGATTCTGGAGGGCATTGAGCAGGGGAAGTCACACCTGGCTCAGCACATGACAAGGATGGAAGGAAGCCAAGAGGCCAAGATGGAGATTTGAGGTTCTCCAAGATTGCAGGACACACAGGATGTGAACCCAACACAACCTTCTGTTGACTGAGATGAAAGACCAAAGACAAAGCTAGAAGAGCATCTATGAACGAGATATTTGGCTTGTAAAGCACCTGCACCTAAAGGTCAATGGTAACCAACAGTACCATTGTAAATGTGCAGGTCAAGGAGAGGAGTTGGAAAGCTAGCACAGAGCTCACCAGAGATGGCTGCAGGGGGAAGATAAGAAATGTGGTTGTTGACCAAACCAAGTCAAAAAGTAGGGAGGAGGAGGGGAGTGAGGTGGAGAGTTCAGAGTCGGAAAAAAGTACTTGAAGGATAATCCATCTGAGTTTGGGTAACAGGATAAATAACTCCATAAGAGAGTAGTTAATGCACTAATGAAGTTTTCAAAAAAGAAATAAAGAAATTGATTCCATTTCCAATAGCATCAAAAAACAATAAAATGCTTAGGAAAAAATTTAACAATAAAATACTAAGGAGGTGAAAGATTTTTATGCTGAAAACCACAAGATATTGATGAAAGAAATTGAAGAAGACACAAATAAATGGAATGGTATCCCACATCCATGGATTGGAAGAATTAATATTGTTAAAGTACCAACAAAAGCCATCAATAGATTCAGTGTAATCCTTTATCAAGATTCCAATGGCATTTTTAATAGAAGTAGATAAAACACTCCTAAACTTTATATAGAACCACAAAAGACCCTGAATAGAGAAAGAAATCCTGAGAAAGAAGAACAAAGCAGGAGGCACCACACTTCCTGATTTCAAGTTATACTACAAAACTATAGTCATCAAAACAGCATTGTATTGACGTAAAAACAAATGGATGAATAGAACAGAAGAGCCCAGATAGAATCCCAAACACCTACAGTCAACTAATATTTCACAAGGGAGCCAAGAACACTCAGTGGAGAAAATACATCCCTTCCACAAATGGTTCTAGAAAAACTGGACAAACTGGACAGCCACATAGTAAAGAATGAAACTGAAACCATATCTTATACCACTCACAGAAATTAATTCAAAAGGAATAAAGACTAAAGCCCAAGACCTGAAGCCACAAAACTTCTAGAAGAAAACATAAGAACAGAGCTCCTTCATATGAGCCTTGGAAATGAATTTTTGGATGTGACACCTAAAGCATAAGGAACAAAATCAAAAATAAACACCTGGACTACATCAAACTAAAAAGCCTCTGCACGGGGCGGGGTGGGGGGGGAACAAAGTGAAGGCAGCCTATGTAATGGGAAAAATATTTGCAAACCACATATGTGATAAAGAGCCCCTTCAAATCAATAGCGAAAGACCAAATAACCCAATTAAAAAATGGGCAAAGGATCCAGATAGACATCTTTCAAAGAAAGATGTACAAGAGGCCAACAGGCACATGAAAAGATGCTCAACATCACTAATCATTAGGGAAATGCAAATTAAAACTACAGTGAGATATAACCTCATGCCTGTTAGAATGGCATCAACAAAAAGACAAGAGATAACAAATAGTGGTGAGGATGTGAAGAAAAGAGGACCTTGTGACTGCTGGTGGGATTGTCAAATGGTGCAGCCACTATGGAAAACAGTATGAAGGGTCCTCAAAAAAATTAAAAGTAGAACTACTATATCATTCAGCAATTCCACTTCTGGGAATATATCCAACAATAACGAAAACACTAACTCAGAAAGATATCTGCACCCCATGTTCAAAGCAGCTTTATTTACAATAGCCAAGACATGGTTTCCAAGAATGGATGAATGGATAAGGAAACACACATATATATATACTTACACACACACATAATGGAACATTATTCAGCCATTAAAAACTGAATAAATCCTACCATTTGCAACAACACAGATGGATCTCGAGGGCATTATGCTAAGTGAAGCAAGTCAGAGAAACACAGTGTATCATTTCATTTATAGATGGAATATAAAACAAAAAAATGTGGAGAATGGGAGAGGGAGGGGAACTGGAGAAAGTTGGCCAAAACATACAACCTTCCAATAATAAGATGTACAAGTACTAGGGACAAAACCACCCCTGCTGTGTGAGATACAGCAAAATCGTTAAGAGAAGAAATCCTGAGAGTTCTCTCATCACAAGGAGAATTTTTCTCCATTCTTCTTTTCTTCTTTTGTTTGTATGGCATCTGTTGAGAAGGTGGATGTTAGCTGAACCTACTGTGGGGATCGTTTTACAATATATGTAAACCACACCTTCATGCTATGCGCCTTACTTTTATACAGGGATGTTGGTCAGTTATTTCTCAGTAAAAGTGGAAAATAAACATAAAATAAAAATAAAAATAAGAGACTATATAAAGTCTTAGCAATATCTTCACCCTCAGAGAAAGCAAGAACTAACCACACAGATACAGCAGATCTATTCCTTTTTTTTGTAAAAAAATCAAAAATTTGAAATTCGCATAGCAAGAAGTTTAAATATGCCCATCCACAATATCCTAGTTGAATGCAGAAATGTGCCTACCAATACATTTGAAATGGAGAATTCAAAAATAGCAATCAGAAAACTTCACCATTCCAATATGATAAAACTATGCAAACAAAAAATGTATATGCTGAAGGAAGCTTGAAACATATTTTAAATTACTATTATAGTTTTTAAAAATCTACCGATAAATAGGAAAAAAATGAAAAAGTGTATATTATCACTCTTAAGTTTTAAGAATGATTTAGCTAAATGCTCTATGCCTGTTAGATATTTATGGGATAGTTCACAATCATGAAATTGTTAATAAGGTCTGATATGCTCTCTCCACAGATACTTAGATGCCATGTCCTGATGGGTCTGAAAGGCCCAAGTGGAGGGTCTGCTGAATATGATAAGCTTCATATACTCTTCTCTCTTACAGCCAAATACTTTAAAGCACTTTAAGTGTTTTCCAATGCAGCTTTGTGCTTAGCCTCCATTCAATCGAACACTTGTTTTATTTTGTATACTTGATTCCATATCCTCAAAACAACTGTTTAAACCTACAAATTTTACAAAATTTAATGTTTTACATTATATACATTGTGTCATCATATAGTTCTTAATCAATTGCTCTTAAAAATCCAGGTGGGCCTACACTATTCTAAGTTCTCCTGTATATTTATGGGAAAACTTATAACATGATATACTGTGCAACTTCATATACAATTAAAGTAGCATAGGATCTAAAAGGAAAATGTCCGTATGAAAAAAAGAGAAATAAAATCATATTCGATAAAGATGATGAAGATGGTGGCATAGCGTCAGAAAGCCAAAAGTAAGCTGTCAGCATAATTCTAGGGAGAATATATTTAACCAGAAGAATGCAATTGTGCATGTGTAGAATGAGTAAAACTGGTGTGAAAACTCCTGATAATTAAAAACACACACACCACAACACACACACCAACTTTCATTTGAGTAATTTGGCTGTAGAAAGGTACAGAATTGCTTTCTTATGAATCCCACCTACTTATATCAGTATCCTTATGATCCATGTCACTACCTGGTAGTTTTATATTCTACTAAGACATTCTCCAATGCTCTACTAAGAGCATCCCTGCTCTTCTGCTCATCTACATAAATGCAATAATAATACCCCCCATGTTGAGCACCTGCAGAGTGTCAGGCATTACACAAGGTGTGCAGTGCCCACTATCTCACAACTACCCAAGGAAGAAGGCATTAATAACTTCCTTTTACAGAAAGAAAAGAGAAACAAGCAAAAAAAACAAAAAACAAAAACAAAAACTCTATGATCATACAGTAAAGGGCAGAGCTGGGATGTGAAGAGATCTTTGAAACTGCCAAGTCACAACACCTCCACCCCCAAAGGTGACGTCCAAAGCATCCCACTTATCCCTACGAACAAGCATATATTGCCTGTAAAGCAATGTAGACCCGGACAAACCACAGGCTCGACACATAGTTCCAGCTTCTACAACTCCTGTCACAAAATGACCATGTCCACTTGTGTTTGCAAAATATTTTCTTTTAGAATTAAACTATGTATTTCCAACCCTTTCCACTATTAGCTTTTCTCCTTTCTGAAAGTGATAAATACTATCTACCTAGATAAGGCTGAGAAGGTGTAACGGTAAAGAAAGACACTTTGAACACTGTGAATGCATCCTTCAGTGCAAACCTCCTACCATCAAGAGTTATAGCAGCAGCAAAGGGGAGATCTCTGACCACGCATCATCTAGAATTCTTGGGGTGTGTGTAAGTGTGACTTCAACATGGCATGTGCCACACAGGGAGAAATATAGGATACCGTAGAGAAAATAATTATATTTAGATAGCCCTACCCATACATATTTCAAAAGCGACTCAGTGGTTTGGCTCTAATGTTTATCCAACTGTCTCTAAAGGGAATTTTAGAAATTATTCCGGGATTTGCACAATTACCCAAGTGTGATTTTTTTTTTTTTTTCTCAGAGCACTAGTTGAATGGTTGATTCTTGTTGTGTGCTATATAGTCCCCTGTTGTGCTCTGTTCTTTCCTAAGCTCTGGTCACTTCACTTAGGGGAAGCATAAGGTATGAGGCCACTGTGGCTCTGCGGCTCCTGGACCAATCGGTTCTGTCCAAGCCAGGCTTCCCTCCTCTGCCCTGACCATGGTTAAGTTGGGGGCTCCTCTAAGCAAGACATTAGGAAACTCCAAGTGACACTAGGGAAAATGGAATGAATGGGTTAGATGCAAGTGAATTAAAATGTACAAACCCAGTTCTGACCCAGGAATAGACTCAAATCATATACTTAAAGATGGGTAGGACAGTACAATCATGTTAAAAGAAGTGTAAAAACATTTCTAAAGGATTCAACAATGACCAGATATTATTATATTAATGATTTCATACTATTATGGAAGGTTTTGTCTGTTTTCTCCATGTGTAATTTTTTTAAAATTTTTAACATTCATTTTTGAGAGACAGCATGAGTAGAGGAGGGACAGAGAGAGAGGGAGACACGGACTCTGAAGCAGGCTCCAGGCTCTGAGCTATCAGCACAGAGCCCTACAATGTGGAGCTTGAACTCGCTGACCATGAGATCATGACCTGACTGAAGTCAGATGCTTAACCGACTGAGCCAACCAGGCACCCCTTCCCCATGTATTATTTTTAAGAAAAAATCAGAATGGCTACTCAAGTAATGGTAATAATTTTGGAGATCTTTAACATCTTCAGTTTTTATTGATGTGGGAAAATCTATCACTGGATGTTCATTTTGGAAGGTAAGCAACATTTATATTATTTTATAGTAAATTATATTTTGTCTTGCTTTTAATGCCCAAGAGCCACATAACACCTACATAAAAGAGGTCTGATTTCACTTATCACTTCTCTGTAAACTTGTTTCTACAGGAAAAAAGAAAAACCTCAAGCATCAGTTTAAATGCATTTGCAGTTAATTTTAACATCTATCATTAGGCAAAAAGGCTACAGCATATCTGTGTAGAAAAATTTCAACATCAATGTTAGAGAACTAAAAAAAAAAAAAAAATACCAAGCTTCTGCAAAGGCCTGGCTTTGAAGGCTGCCTTGCCCAAATATAAAAATAGATGTCTAAAATGTAAAAATTGATCCCAATGGCAAACAGATCATTGCACTCTCCATGACCAGGATAGGGAAACCTACTTGATTTAGTAGTATCAAGTACTACTTGGGAGTAGGCAGACCTGAAAACCCTCCAATAACCTTGAAAATATCCACCTCTTGTTTAGACTTGAATGCCCAAATCAGGTGAACCTCCCCAGCCCCCTTTTGTCCAGGCCAGTGCAATGATTAGAAGGCATCTAGTCTCTGGCAGGTGGTTGTCTTCCCTAAGCAGCAGCCACGGGGGGAGGGGGTCCTTAGGGAATCAGCCCTCAGGTCCTCCCAAGGAGTTCTTGCTCTCTCGCAGGCAGGGGGCGAGGTCCCAGGTCCTTGTGCTTCCTTAACCTTCCCTTAGGTCGGCTTTCCACGAGGGTGGGGTAAGCAACAGGCTCAGACCGAGCTCGGGGCCTCCACCAGCCCCCATCCCGCCCCCAGAGGCGCACTGGTTAGCCTCCCTTCTGTTAGCCAGGAAGACCCACCGGAATTCACAAGCAAGGGCGGGAAAGGGGAGGCGGTCGAGGATCACCTGAGCCGACTCCGGCTTTCCTGGGAGCAAGGGGAGCCAGCCGGTGGGCCCGGGGTGGCGGGCGGGCCAGGGCTAGGGTTTGAAATCCTGGAAGAAGCAGCTCTCCTTCCAGGAAGGTCCGGTCCCGCGAGCGGGCCACTGCGCGGGGCCCATGAGGCGCAGAGGAACAAGCCAGAGGGCGGGGGTCATGCCGGATCGGGTGGCCGGCAGCGCTCCCCGCTCCGCCCTGCACCCCGGGAGCCTCCGCGCAGCTCTGGAGTTGTGGGCTGGCGCCTAGCGCCTTGGGGCATGGGAGCTAGGAGTGCCGCGCGCCCCTAACCCTCTGCATGGCAGAGCTCAAGAGT
>CM053566.1:52215130-52227062 GCA_028646485.1 Cryptoprocta ferox | reverse complement strand
CCATTAGTACCTCCATTAGTACCATTGTCATGGCTATTATTGGAGAACAGGGTCTGGTCCTGTATTTCTGAAACTGTCAAGCTGAAGCACAGTTATTTGCTCCAGCACTCAGAAAAATGCACTGGCTCTTAGTAATATACTTAGAAACTGTGGCACAGAGGAGTAAGAGACATTTTCCTAAGTGCTTGAGCTTTCGCCATACAGAATATGTCACAAAGTGCTAAGCACTTTGTGACTTGCGTGGGTTTCCTCCCACCTGTTTAGCTTTTATCTTTTCTGAACTTGGTTTAACGCTACACCGATTGATGAAATCATTGAGAAACACCATCTTTGTCCCCAGTGCTAATTTTCTCTAACATGCTCAATATACAAATACGGTCCCATATCATGTTTTGCCCTATGTTACTTATTATTCCCTCAAATACTGGGAGATCTCAAGGGTGGATATTGTCTCAAATGGTAGCTTTACAAACCAGTTATTTCCCAGAGGGACATAAATGTTGTCAACCTGGCATTTTCTTCTCCCAGTGAAATCTGCTAGACTTCCTCAGCGCCATCTAGCCCAGAGAGGATGTGGTGCCTCCTGCCAGCTGGAGAAGGTCTTCTAGCATTGGTAACATATGTTCGCCTTACACGTGTACTAATACAGCATTTTTAGACGGATCCGTTTCTGCATTTCATAAGTCACAATATTTATTGAGAGGTTATTTTAGTTAGGAACCCCATAGTTTGGGGATACTATATTTGAAAAAACAGAATGGAAGCCTTTCTTCTTTTTGCAAATATATTCTGTGGTTGCAACATTTCTAAGATATAATTCAGTGTTTGCAGCAGAAGTATTTTCAAGGTCTCTGAATCCCCAAAATCCAGACAAGTTCTAATAATTTGTAGGAGACATTATCTGGTTATACTTCCACTGCAGAGGTTATCCTCCGAATGGTCTTTCCTGAGTCAGATACAGTGAAAATGCACAAAGCCTTTTATGTAGCCAGCAGACTGCTGATTTTGTGTCTGTTGTTTCAGAACCTTAAACAATCAGCTGACATGTAAATGTGTCTTATTTTTTCAATCAGATCTTAGGCTTTCAGGGCATGGACAACATTTCATCCATAAAGCAAGGTATAAAGCAGGCTATATAGCAAAATATTGTTTCCAAATGAATTGCATTATATTTATTTGTGATTTATTTGCTTCCATGATACACACACATATGCACACATACACAAATATCTATGACTGGGAAGAAAGATCTTATGACAATAATGGAGCACGTAAAATTTTATTTGTTTTTTTGAAACAAATTTGTTTTTATGAAAGCTGGTGCCTTGCCTTGTGCACATAGGTACCCAGATGGTTGACACTGAACATGGAAACCACCATTCATTATTCACAGCCAACACCGTGAGCAGATTTTTATCTCAAAGGTTGTCTGGCTGCTTTCTGTAGATTTGCTACTGAAGTCTTTATACTGTTAAAACTGCTGGTTTTAACACCATTTAGTCTAAAAACGCTTATCAAATTCTGGGAAGAGTTTGAAATTAGGGGAACAATTTAACAGTAAGTTACAGTCATATGAAGCAAGTTCATAAACAAAATCACAATACTTTTTTTCTTTACCTAAGCTACCCTGCCTATATCCTAATGGATATTTGTTAGTTACTAAATACATATTGCAGAATGATTTGGATGCCAATTGTATTTGTTGGAACTCCATCAAGAGCTCTTCATTGGTGTTGGAAATGGTGACATTCTTGGGGTGCCTGGGTGGCTCAGTTGGTTGAACATGTCGACTTCGGCTCAGGTCATGATCTCACGCTTCATGGGTTCAAACCCCACATTGGACTCTGCTGTCAGCACAGAGCCGTTTCAGATCCTCTCTTCTCTCTTTCTACCCCTCCCCTACTCACACTCTCTCAAAAATAAACTTTAAAAAAACTTTAAAAAAAAAGAAATGATGATATGTTAGTAAGCTTAAGTCATTTTCACTCATTAGGCTTTTAGAGAGGTTTCAGATATGTGTATACATAGAGTGTAAGCGAATTTTGGAATCGGCTATTTCTAATTCTTAACATTAGCCTGTACCTGGGACTCACAAATCCCTTCAAGGACTATGGAGTCAACTAGTTTAAAGCTTTGTTCACTTATTCTCCTGTAGTGCCATCTTTTGGCTAAAAGTATATTGAAAAAAATAAGAGTGCATAGGGTCCAAAGCAAGCAATTAGGCACAATCAACAAATGTCTCTTGCAGCCGGAGATATGCTGATAGGCTCAGAAATATAGCGGTAAGTAGAACCAAGTAGTCACTGCCTTCAGGAAGCGACCATCCATCCCTATGAAGACAGACAATAATCAAGTAATATAAAAAATTAAGTAAACAATACAGATGTGCGGAGGACTAAACAAGTATTGGGCATGATGGGAGAGTATAAATGGTGAACCTAAATCACTCTCAGGGAGTTCGAGGGGAACAGATTCCTCAAGAACCTGTGTTGTTTATTGCAGTTTGGAGGGTGGCTGTGAATTTTCCAGAGCGTGAGATCCATGGGGGCAGGGACTTTGTTCTGTTTATGGCTGCACCCCCAGTACCTAAAATAGGATGTGGACCCTAGCCGATACTGTATAAATACTTGTTGAATGAATAAAGGAGTTCTCTAGGTTAGTGAAGAAAGAAGGACAAACATTATGAGGCAGAAAGAACAGCCAGCCTCCTGGAAGCAGAGAATATGACGTGAAGGAATTATAAGCAGTTCATGGTCAATTTCCATATTTTACCAATACTGGTCGTCCATAACTTAAACAGTGGTTTCCAATCCATGTCTTTTCTATCTTCTTTTTAATTCAATTGTAACAGTAATAAACACTTACTAAGCACAAGTATAATAATGGACACAGCCTGGCATGTTAAAGAAATAAGGATGGTCGCCTCCCAAACCTAGGGAGTTTACCAATCCACATTAGCCTGTCTTTGCTCAGCTGCTCTTCACTGAGATGTAGTAAGAGATAGTGGTAGGAAGTTTCCAGACTTGGGTAATAGCTGATCTGGTTGAAATGACTATGAATAAGTCGCTTGACCTTTCTGGATTTTGTGGAGGTTTTCCCCTCTTTGGAATTTTTGTGTGCTTAATTTACCTTCTTTTAAATCTTTATACAGGGAGAACATATTTCTATATGTTCTCTGGGCCTGTGGCCACAATGTAGCAAATAAGATGCTGTTCTTTAAGCCCAGAATTTACTCGTGCTGTCCATTCACTCTGGTAGATGGAAGGCACTGGTGGTTATGAGCAATACTCACCACACTTGCCAAACAAGCAAAGCAGACGTCGTTGGTGACTTCCTGACTCTGGAAACTCCAATCCGTTTTCTTCATGGATCAGCATGAAACTTTCTCTCCTAGCCCAAAGATGAGATAAACATCATGGGTTTTTCCAAGATTCTTTTAGGTCCTTCAAACAAGTGTTTTGCTTGTTTGTTTTGGGATGTGAGGAAATGGCCTCTCTTACTAAACTAAACATAAGGCATAGGTCTCCCTTCTCCTTTCTCCTAAGTCTGAAGCACTGCATCTAAGTCAAAACCCCCCAGCGGGGCAGGGTCTCTTTCTCACTAGCACACAGCTAGCCCCAGGGTTTGCTTTCCCTTCCTTTCCAACTGGGGAGAAAACACCTCTTTTTGTATCCAGTTAAAAAGCTGAGAAAAGTAGACATTTTAAAAACAAAGAGTGCTACAAAATTAAAGGTGAGTGAACCACAAATGGTATAAAATGTCTTTTCTAAAACACAAGTTGCTGATGGTATACATCTCAACACAGTGGCAGCGTTTTGAGACACCCTAAAATAATTGGTCTCCCCCAGATAAATGAATCCAGGACCAGCTATGCAGTTTGTGAGTTCTGATGCAAATTATGCCAGTGCAAAATGTGGTCTCCTTGTTCAAAAAGCAGGAAAAAAATGTTGCTAGGATTACTAGAATATAAAGCTCTTCCCTTTCTTCCATGGCCTTTCTCTCCAATTGTCATAGCATTTTTAATTTGCCATTTAATGATGTTCTATATGAAAAAAATTAGCATGGATTTAACCACAAATTGTGATATTCTGCAATGCCAGTTTTTTTATGTTTATTTATTTTTGAGAGAGAGAGAGAAAGAGAGAGAGAGAGAGAGAGAGAATGAACGGGGGAGGGGCAGAGAGAGAGGGAGACACAGAATCTGAAGCAGGCTCCAGGCTCTGAGCTGTCAGCACAAAGCCAGATGCCGGGCTCAAACTCACAAACCGTGAGATCATGACCTGAGCCAAAGTCAGAGGCTTAACCGACTGAGCCACCGAGGCGCCCCTGCAATGTCGGTTTTTAATGCTAATATGGGAGCATGTATCTCATATGCAGAATCACTGAAATCAACATAGTTTGTATTTTGTAACTTGTACATGCATTTGTATTTTGTTATCAGCAAAACTGTTAACACAAAACTATTTCAACTGTATTTTTTCTTAAGTTTATTTATTTTAAAGGTGAGGAGGGGCAGAAAGAAGGAGTGAGAGAGAGAATCCCAAGCAAGCTCCACACTGTCAGCACAGAGCCCCATGAGGGCCTCGAACGCACAAACCATGAAATCACGACCTGAGCCGAACTCAAAAGTCAGATGCTCCAGGCTCCTGGGTAGCTCAGTTGGTTAAGCGTCTGACTTCAGCTTGGGTCATGATCTCACCATTGGTGCGTTTGAACCCCACGTCCGGACCCTGTGCTGACAGCTCAGGGCCTGGAGCCTGCTTCAGATTCTGTGTCTCCCTCTCTCTCTGCCCCTCCCCCGTTCACACTCTGGGTCCCACTCTCTCAAAAATAAGTAAACATTAAAAAATTTAAAAAAAAAAAAGGTCAGACGCTCAACTGACTGAGCCACCCAGGCACCCATAATTCACCTGTTTTTATTTCACTTCTTGATGCATACACGTGCTACCAGCACTCTGTACTTTCAGTTTTCTGATTAGTAGGAAAAGACTAAGAGGAAAAGGAACTGTGGGTTGTCTTTTTTTCTCTGTCCCTCTATGTTTTCACTTAGAATGTACGTGGTTAGCTAACCCAGGGAAGTAACATAAGTAAGAAAGGACCCGACAGATAGCGTTCCTTAGCCATTAGTGGTTTTTACAACACCATTACCTTCTTTCCGCCCTCTTGTTCAAACAAAGTGTGGACTCTGGAGGCTGTCAGTTCTCCCCCAGTTTCCTCAGTCATAGATAACACACCTGCCATTTTCTCCCATGGTCCCTCATGTTGCTTCTCCCAGACATCTAACTCTGTTCCAAGAAGAATCCCAACTGCTCAGTATGATCAAAATCTATCACTGTCACCCGCTTGTCCCCTTAGGATTCAACTTTGTAGTACCAGGTTCTGCTTTGAATAAGCTGCTGAGATAAAAGTGTAGCTTTCAACATTCCATGAGAGCATGCCTGGGCCCCAGGAAATAACTCTCATTCATGTTTTCACTCCCAGAACCCCTCGCATTTCCTCATTATCTCACTATATACACCTCCATGGAGCTGGGCTTGCACAAACCTATACATGAAGTTTGTCAATGTTGTTATATTTAAACCATGTGATAAAAAAGCATATAAGAATTAGCATCATGAAAATGAGAAAAGAAAACAATAGACCAAGGGGGATAGGAACAACATATATGATGAGTGCGACTGCTATCCATATTGTTTAAATAATTCATGAAATTTAGCTGGGAGAAAAATAATCCATGGGAAGATCCTGAACCACACTAAAGCTAAGATTAGAAAAATTAAAACCAAAATGAAATACAATTTTTCACCCATGAAATACATGATTACCTTTGAAATGTAGTAAATGATGTTGGCAACATTATGCTGAAATGCAAACATGTGTTTCTTGTTTAATCCAACGTAAATTTGAAGACTCCTTTCATATATCCCACATAAATTCTATAAACATCTCCTAAAGACCTAATCCAAAATAGGGAAGAAATTTTCATCATAAAATGTTTATTGCAACATTGTTTGATAATAGTGAAAAAACTAGAGATAGCACCTGATTACCCAGCAATAAGGAAATGGATTAATAGAACTGATCTCGCTTATAGGTTATTCATGGAATAGTATTCATATATTTTAATTGTGAAAAATCAGTAGTAAGATGTTTCTGATATGTTTAAAAAAACACAAAATTCTAGCTAAGTTATGACTACATTATATAAAATGAAATATGCTGACAGAATAAATTAATATAGTTTGATCCAGTCAGTGGTAGATTGTAGTATTTTCCCCTTTAATCTTAGATTGCCACAACTTCCTATGGTATTTGTTGGGCAATCACAATTTTTTTATTGTGGCTAAATTCGTACACCATTTGATTTTCTCAGTAATTATAAGGTGATGCTGATTTATGATTAGGCATAAGCAAGCCCAACTAAACATGCAAGGTTGTTGGAAAAATAAAATGAGGAAACACATTTGAACATGTTTAATAACCTATAAACTATGAAATGTAAACCAATATATAATATCATTATTGTCATTAAGGTAATTTTTAGTTAATGCTGTACTTTAAAAAAAGAATTTTTAATGTTTATTTATTTTATTTATTTTTAATTTTTTAATATTTATTTATTTTTGAAGGAGAAAAAAACAGAGCATGAGTTGGGAGGGGCAGAGAGAGAGAGGGAGACACAGAATCCAAAGCAGGCTTCAGACTCCAAGCTGTCAGCACAGAGCCCAATGCGGGACTTGAACTCATGAGCTATGAGATCATGACCCAAGCCGAAGTCAGTTGTTTAACCAACTGAGCTACCCAGGCGCCCATGTTTATTTATTTTTGAGAGAGAGAGACAGAGAGACAGAGAGAGAGACAGAGCTTGAGCACGGAGGCGAAGAGACCAAGGGAGACACAGACAGGCTCCAGGCACAGAGCCCGGACATGGGGCTCAAACTCACAAACTGTGAGACCATGACCTGAGCCGAAGTCAGACACTTAAAGGACTGAGCCACCCAGGTGTCTGAGTCAATGCTGTACTTTTGAAGCCATCAGCTTTGTGAAGAATTCTGTAACAAATAACAGGTATCAAGCATATTTTTCCCCATACATCCTGATGCCATTTATTTTAGAAGAGCAAATCATATTAGATTTGACAACCTGGTAGAAACTTAGATGCAAGGAGAGTGGCTTTTAGGGCATCCTCCGCCCCCCCCCCAATGGAATGAGCAATATGTTTCATAAGATAATTTCTAAAAATGTGTCAACATTAGCAATTTCAGGAAGAAGTTCTGATTCAGAATGGAAAAATAATACAACTGAGGAACAGGACATAAGCCAGAAAACCAGAACGTCTCCGTGTGTGGTTGCTTTCACAGCTTCCGTGCCAAGGAATACAGCACAAGCACAGAGCCTTTCTGAGGTACAGTTATGGCAGCTATACAACCTAAGCAATAATATTATTAATCATTATTTCTCAGAGTTATTAAGAATATCAAATGTACCGGAAACTATAAAGCTTTGTATGACTCTTGCACTGAATTTGGAGACATTATGGAAAGATGGTCTCCATGCTTTTTGGAACACACACACACACACCTATCAGAAAAGGGTTTTGTGCATACGCCCCAACTCGAAGTAATTATATATTTATAAGTTATAAATTAAATATATAGGGATTTTATGCATTATTTCTATCAGGTAACAGTTAAATGAATATTGGTATATATGGTATTTGCATTTATATGTATGCTATATGTATGATATTAAACATATGCATGATATGTATATAATTTTAAATAGTATTTAGACATATCAAATATGTATATATGATATTTATATTTATATAGATTATATTAATATTTAGCATATATATACACATCTCATTATCACTAACTAATAAATCAGGACACACAACAAATTCAGGACAAGGATCATCATTAATAAGACATATCTCAAACAGTTCTTGATAGAGCTGAATTTTTTGTCCAGTTCCTCTTAGATCTGATTGAATGAAAATTGCTTTTATGGAAACCCTGCAGTAGTGGCTTAAGTGAACAGGAATGAATTTTTCTCACATGCCCAGGGTCCCGAGACGAGTGGTCCAGGACTGGTGCAGGTGAGCTGTAACATCTCCAGCATCTCAGGCTGCTTTGGTGCTTCCGTCCTGTCACTGTGGGCCACTGATTTTTCCTCCTGGTCGTAACTCATGTGTGCAAGATGGTGGCTCCACCTTGAGTGCCCAGCCTGTTCTCCAGGCTGGAAGAAGATTGTGACAAGGGAGTCAAATATGCATTGGTTAGTGTGTCCAGGTGTGTTTGGAAGAGAAAGCACCTCAGGTTAAGAGGCTGTGATTTAGTCTTCTTTCCCCTTGTCTCTAAAATGTACTTTTCAGGGGGAAAAATGTACTTTCCACCTTGTCCCCAACTCACATAGTTCCTGAGTTGCACAGAGGTTTGACTCGTTCAAGGTCTTTTGGTGAGCAAGGGGCAGAGTTAGGATCAGCAGCCGGATGGGCAGTCTGGACCAGAGTCCTTTCCACAGCCCTCCAGTGGCTCCAGGACAGCGGCACTAACGTATGTCGCAGTAAGGCACCAAACACATTCTGGGGGGTGGGAGGACTTGGGCTGTGCCTCCACTTTCAGGACCCATGTCCTGGCATTGACCTTGGAGATCCACTACAACATGCATAGTACCTTGGTTCTTGAACACAAGGCTTTAAGAGGACTCAAAAATTCATTGAGAATGACAGACCCTGCACTGTGCGGTGAAAGTGCTCTGCCCCCAAGCTCCTACCACAACGTGAATATACCTGCCCCCCTCTGGAATTGCTACACAGTACTATTCAACCTCATTCACTTTATTCCAGCCTCTCCTCATCATGGAAGTGGGGAGGCTAGGGAAGCTATTTCTTACCCTCAGAAAAACAAGAGAGAGGGAAGGGATTTGAGGTTAAACGGATCAACAGTCAAATCCCAGAGTGTGCATAGCCTATATGACCTATGACCGGTTACTTAAAATTTTGTATTTTTGTTTCTGTTAAAACAATGAAGGTGAAGTGTGGCCAGAGAGAGCAGCAAGCTCACAATCTGTGCAAAAATCAAGGATCTGGCCACTTGGGTACAGGACTGCTGGAAAGGAAGAAGCAGCTTAATTGTTTTCCCAGAAGCATGAAAGTCAAGCAGAATGTAGTGACTCTAATGATGATACCTTGTGTTGATCTGCTTCCTTTCTCTTAAGAGCTCAAAGTGCTTCTCAGACATTATCTCATTAATTTGCAAATCATTCCTGGGAGTTAGGTAGGAATAAAGCCAGACAAAAGTTTCTAGCTTACCACATTACTAAGGGCCAAAGATTGAAATATCCTCTCTGTAAGTAGATGCACCTTCCATTACAGACACACTATTACATAAAGCAAGCACAGGAAAGATCAATCCGCAGATTCTTGTGATCTTTAAAATATCTTTCAGAAGATAAGGTATTAAAAAGTCTTTCTTGATCTCTTTAAAATATCTTTCAGAAGATAAGGTAATAAAAAGTCTTTCTTGATCTCTTGACAAATGAAAGCATTTATGGAGTTTTGCTCCCAGGAGTGAAATAGGAAACTAGTAAGATTCAAACCTCCTATTGCATTTAGTATATGTAAATGTGAGCTTTCTCCCCCAGCACAGGGCAATGACTGGAGTATGATTACCCTTCAAAAAAGAATAGAAAAGTATGGAGAGTGGAAATAACTTTTTCCAGTGACCAAATAAACACTGCGCAATAGAAAAGGAAATCAATACACTGCCAATATTTGGTCCCATTAGCAAGGCAGTTCCTAGAGGGAATGTTTCCCCTGACAATTGTTTTTGGCACAAGGATAAGAAGGTAAACATGAGATCCCCAAGCTCACAGAGGCTGGGAAACAGACATCCAACTGGGGGGATCAGTTCAAGCAGAGAGCAAAGCCCTTGTCCAGAAGAAGGATGAACTCTGGCTGCCTTAGGTCAGAGTCCCTAGAAGCCTGGCCTAAGTGGGGGTTTTAGTGCAAGTGACCAATTGAAGGGGTCTGTCAGGAGGAGAGGGGTGGGAAAGCAGGTGTGCAGGGAAGGAAAGCTAAAGAAGAGGGACCCTAATACAGACTAATGTCAGTCTGGTCGCAGGAAGCACTCAGAAATGCAAATGACATCACAGACATGGCCCCACTTTATGAAAGGGGCTCCTGTTGTACCTCTTTGTCTGTTGGTCACTGACCATGAGCTGCACAGGGCATGTGGTAGGATCATAATCTCTCTGGAGAGATTGAGGTCAAGGAGGTTGTTTCCTGCTTTCTCCTCTAGGGTTTTGATGGTTTCCTGTCTCACGTTCAGGTCCTTCATCCATTTTGAGTTTATTTTTGTGTATGGTGTAAGAAAGTGGCCTAGTTTCATTCTTCTGCATGTTGCTGCCCAGTTCTCCCAGCACCATCTGTTAAAGAGGCTGTCTTTTTTCCATTGGATACTCTTTCCTGCTTTGTCAAAGATTAATTGGCCATACATTGTGGGTCCAGTTCTGGGTTCTCTATTCTATTCCATTGGTCTATGTGTCTGTTTTTGTGCCAGTACCATACTGTCTTGATGATGACAACTTTGTAGTAGAATCTAAAGTCTGGGATTGTGATGGCTCCTGTTTTGGTTTTCTTCTTCAATATTACTTTAGCTATGCGGGGTTTTTTTGTGGTTCCATATGAATTTTAGGATACTTTGTTCTAGCGTTGTGAAGAATGCTGGTGCAATTTTGATTGGGATTGCATTGAATGTGTAGATAGCTTTGGGTAATAATGACATTTTAACAATGCTTATTCTTCTGATCCATGAGCATGGAATTTTTTTCCATTTCTTTGTGTCTTCTTCAATTTCTTTCATAAGTTTTCTATAGTTTTCATCGTACAGGTATTTTACATCTTTGGTTAGGTTTATTCCTAGGTATTTTATGGTTTTGGTGCAATTGTGAATGGGATCAGTTTCTTGATTTCTCTTTCTGTTGCTTCATTATTGAGGTATAAAAATGCAACTGATTTCTGTGCATTGATTTTGTACCCTGCGACTTTGCTGAGTCCATGGATCAGTTCTAGTAGGCTTCTGGTGGAGTCTTTCAGGTTTTCCATGTAGAGTATCATGTCATCTGTGAAAAGTGAAAGCTTGACTTCATCTTTGCCAATTCGGATGCCTTTTATTTCCTTTTGGTGTCTGATTGCTGATGCTAGGACTTCCAGCACTATGTTAAACAACGGTGGTGAGAGTGGACATCCCTGTCGCGTTCCTGATCTCGGGGGAAAGCTCTCCATTTTTCCCCATAGAGGATGATATTGGCTGTGGGCTTTTCATAAATGGCTTTTATGATGTTTAAGTACGTTCCTTCAATCCCGACTTTCTCGAGGGTTTTTATTAAGAAAGGATGCTGTATTTTGTCAAATGCTTTTTCTGCATCTATCGACAGGATCATATGGTTTTTATCTTTTTTTCTTTTTGTTAACGTGATGTATCACACTGATGGATTTGCGAATATTGAACCAGCCCTGTAACCCAGGAATGAATCTCATTTGATCATGATGGATAACTCTTTTTATATGCTGTTGAATTCGATTTGCTAGGATCTTGTTGAGTATTTTTGCATCTGTATTCATTAAGGATATTGGCCTGTAGTTCTCTTTTTTCCAGGGGTCTCTGGTTTAGGAATCAAAGTGATGCTGGCTTCGTAAAATGAGTCTGAAAATTTTCCTTCTATTTCTGTTTTTTGGAATACCTTGAGAAGAATGGGTATTAACTCTGCTTTAAATGTCTGATAGAATTCCCCTGGGAAGCCATCTGGCCCCGGGCTCTTATTCATTGGAAGATTTTTGATAACTGATTCGATTTCTTCACTGTTTATGGGTCTGTTCAGATTTTCTATCTCTTTCCGTTTGAATTTTGGTAGTGCATGTGTGTTT
>CM053566.1:52188134-52215030 GCA_028646485.1 Cryptoprocta ferox | reverse complement strand
GTGTTTTCTCTTTTCTTTCTGAGGAGCCTGGCTAGAGGTTTATCAATTTTGTTTATTTTTTTAAAAAAAAATTTTTTTTTGTTTTATTTTGGTTTCATTGATCTGCTCAAAGGTTTTTTTGGATTCTATATTGTTCATTTCTGCCCTGATCTTTATTATTTCTCTTCTTCTGCTGGGTTTGGGGTGCTCTTGCTGCTCCCCTTCTAGTTCCTTTAGGTGCTCTGTTAGATTTTGAATTTGTGCTTTGTCTAGTTTCTTGAATTAGGCCTGGATTGCAATATACTTTCCTCTTAGGACTGCCTTTGCTGCATCCCAGAGAGATTGGATTGTTATATTTTTGTTTTCATTTGTTTCCATATATTTTTTAGTTTATTCTCTAATTATCTGATTGGCCCAATCATTCTTTGGTAGGGTGGTTTTTAACCTCCATGTTTTTGGAGGTTTTCCAGACTTTTTCCTGTGATTGATTTCAAGTTTCATAGCATTGTAATCTGAATGTGTGCATGGTATGATCTCAATTCGTTTATATTTATGGAGGGCTGCTTTATGACCCAGTATGTGATCTATCTTGGAGAATGTGTCATGCGCACTCAAGAAGCAAGAGAATTCCCTCGCCTCAGGATGTAGAGTTCTAAATATACCTATCAATTCCATCTGTTCCAGTGTGTCATTCAGGTCCATTGTTTCTTTAGTGATTTTCTGTCTGGTTGATCTATCCATTGCTGTAAGTGGAGTGTTAAAGTCCCCTGCAATTAGCACATTTTTATCAATAAGATTGTTTCTGTTTGTGATTAATAGTTTTATGTATTTGGGTGCTTCCAAATTTGGCACGTTAATGTTTATAATTGTTTGCTCTTCTTGATGGAAAGACCCTGTCATTATTATATAATGTCCTTCTTCATCTTTTGTTACTGCCTTTACTTTAAAGTCCAGTTTGTCTGATATAAGTATGGCTACTCCGGCTTTCTTTTGACTACCAGTCGCATGGTAGATATTTCTCCATCTCCTTACTTTCAATCTGAAGGTGACTTCAGGTCTAAAATGAGTGTCTTGTAGACAGCAAATAGATGGATTTTGTTTCTTTATCCATTCTGTTACCCTATGTCATTTGATGGAGCATTCAGTCCATTTACATTCAGTGCTATTATTGAAAAATATGGGTTTAGAGTCATTGTGTTCTCTGTAGAGTTCATGCTTGTAGTGGTGTCTCTGATACCTTGTATTCCTTGCAACATTTCCCTCATAGAGTCCCTCTTAGGACTTCTTGTAGGGCTGGTTTGGTGGTGATGAATTCTCTCGATTTTTGTTTACTTGGGAAAACCATCTCTCCTTCTATTTTGAATGACAAACTTGCTGGATAAAGGATTCTTGGCTGCATATTTTTTCTGTTCATCACATTGAAGATTTCCTGCCATTCCTTTCTGGCCTGCCAAGTTTCAGTAGATAGAGTGTAACCACTCTGATAGGTTTCCCTTTGTATGTTAGGGCCCTTTTTTCCCTAGCTGCTTTCAGAATTCTCTCTTTACCCTTATATTTTGCCAGTTTCACTATGATATGTCATGCCGAGGGTCGATTCAAGTGACGTCTGAGGGGAGTTCTCTGTGCCTCTTGGATTTCAATGTCTATTTCCTTCCCCAGATTGGGGAAGTTCTAGGCTATAATTTGATCAAGCACCCCTTCAGGACCTTTTTCTCTTTCTTCTTCTTCAGGAATTCCTATGATACAGATATTGTTTTGTTTGGTTGTATTACTCAGGTCTCGAATTCTTCTTTTGTGCTCCTGTATCAATTTCTCCCTTTTTCTCAGCTTCCTGTTTTTCTATAACTGTGTCTTCTAATTCACCTATTCTCCTCTCTGCCTCTTCAATCTGTGCAGTGGCCCCTCCGTTTTATTATGTACCTCATTTATAACATTTTTTAACTCGTCACAGCTATTTTGAAGGTCCCTAGTCTTTGAATGAATAGCTTCTCTGATGACTTCCATGCTTTTTCCAAGTCCAGTGATTAATTTTATGACAATTGTTCTAAATTCTTGTTCAGTTATGTTGCTTATGTCTGTTTTGAGCAGTTCTGTGCTGTCACAGAGCTGTGACTTCTTCCTGGAATTTCTTTAGAGGAGAGTTCTTCTGTTTTGTCATTTTGGGTAGCTTTCTGTCTCTTGTCAGTTTTAAAAGCTTGTTATGCATTCTGCACCTGTTAGTATTGCTATATTAAAGGAGGCGCATTGACTATCCAGGGCCTGTCTGTTCAGGAAGTGTTCTTTTAATGGTGTCTCTCGGTTTCTCTTGTTGTGCCTTTGGTTATTTTATTTCCCTACTCAGTGATATTTGGGACTCTCCACCATGTGTACTTTGGCTTGTTTCTTGAGGTATCCCTGAAAAGGAAAACAGACAGACAAACACAAAGGGAACAAAAGCACACTAACGCACAGACAAATCAAACAAACAAGCAAACCAAAAGAGGAAAGAAAAAAAAAAAAGAAACGGAAAGAAAAGAAAAAAAGGAAGGGGGGACAAAAACAACAAAAGACAAAGGACAGTCTAAAAGTGTAAAACCAGCAGAGGG
Source organism: Cryptoprocta ferox (assembly GCA_028646485.1). NCBI lineage: Eukaryota > Metazoa > Chordata > Mammalia > Carnivora > Eupleridae > Cryptoprocta > Cryptoprocta ferox. The sequence continues at coordinate 52,212,466 of CM053566.1, read as the reverse complement.
GAGAGATAAGAATGAGACAAGGGAAAATATATCTGATCAGAAAGAATTGATCTAATCACTCTAATCACGGCAGTGCATCAATGTTGGTCTTTCGGTGGGTGGGGGGAGGAGAAAAGGAAAAAGAAAAAAGAAAACAAAAGGCAGCTCTCCAGCATGGAAGGGCGTGGTTTGGTGTAGGCGGGTCTCGCCTCCACTGCAGGTCCTGCTGGCTGCTCCTGGAGGCCCCGCCTTGGTGTTTGTGGGGAGAGAATGGCGGGGCCCCAATCCCTTCTTGAACCAAGCGTTGCAAGCCTCTCTTTTCAGTCCAATCTCCCTGTGCTGCAGGTGTGCCAAGTTGTATTTTCCAAGCCTCGCCACGTTTCCAAATCCTTGTCCACGCACTTTAATGCTACCACCCGAGATGAGATGTGCTCCTGCAGGCGGCGGCTTCCTAGCCAGGATTGAGTAGGGGAAGTCAGGGAGCAGTTTTCTCCTGGCTCCACCTGGAATCAGCTGCGCTGAGCCCAAGGAAAGCGCGCCAGCTAAAGGGGACAGATTTCTCTGCCTGCGCCCAGCGGTTATAGATGGGATGCTAGGATCCCTCTCCGTCCCAGGCCGAGGTTTTTCTATTCTCTAGAGACAGCTCTATGAGCGTTTTCAGCCTCTCTTTCTCTTCCCCTCCTCTCTCCGAGGCTCTGTGCTGGGCAGGGGCTCCCTCCCCTCCGAGCCTCCAGGGCCCAGCCCATTTTTATTTCCCCAGTTCACACTCACTCAGGCACCTATGAGGCTGTCTTCCTTGTGGACTCTGCGTGTTTTCCTCCCACTCTTGCAGATCAGAGTATTGTGGCTTCAGTCCTTCTTAGTTTGATAGATGCAAGCAGGCGAAAATTACAGAACTCCTTACTTCTCCCCCATCTTGCCCCTCCTCATTGAGCCCTAAATTTTGATGAGTCTTCTTTGCCTTTCTATCCCAGTGCAAGCAGTCTCCCCAGCCCCAGCACTAGGGGCCTCTCCAGCTCCATCTGAGGATATTAAGTCTACATTGCTTGTGAAAACAGTGATGAGCTCCCCTGAGGCAGTTACCAGGCAAGAATGCAAGACCATGCTGATTCTCCTTTAGACCCACCTCACCTCCCCTCTTTGCTTGTAAGCTTTAGCTAGACTCAAATCCACCAGGCCTCTCATGATGAGGTACAAATTGTGGCCTATGAGGTAGCTATATTCCAAAATAACTACTTGAGTTTTCCAATTTATGCAGACAGAAATCCAGGGCCCATGTGTAGGAATGGATACTAAGGAAATGGGATAATGGTGGAAGGAACATAAAGATGGATTAGGTCAGATTTATTGGTAGGGCTCACTGAGCAAAAATTCTGCATTTAATGTTGCAGTTTGAGGAGTTATAAAGGAATTGGCTCAAACATGGACCAAAACGGGACCCACAATGGGTGAGCTGGAAATGCCAGATCTGCCTTGGAGTAATGTCAGGAAGGGATTTAAAGGCTAGAGAAATTGGAATGTTACAGTGGATTTATCATGTAAGACCTGCTCACTCAGTCTGAGAGGGTCCAGAGACATACTTTTCACTACTACCGTAAAAAATAAATGTGTGAGGAGAGCCCCAGAATCCTTGAAGAGCTCTGTGTATGCTACGAAGAGCTTCTATGTAAGCAAGACCTTACAGTGGGTACTGTGGTCATTGAATTGAAAATAACTAAGTGCAATGGGAGGAATTGGACCCTACGGTGGCAGAGCTAAGTGGCATCACTCAACCACTAGGCAAAGAGAGTATGGTTACTGTCATGAACAGCAGAGTCAAAGCAGCAGTCAGAATAGGCTGATTCATATAAACTTATGGTGTTGGTTGGTTCTGTGGCATTCCTAGAAGTGAAAGAGAGAACGCCTATTAAATTGTTACTTGATCTGTAATTTCAACTTGTTTAGTTGAAAACAACTAAATCAAGAAAATAAAAATCTAACCTGAATGATAACAAGAGTCACAGCCCCTCCATCAATTCCCAGATGTGAGCTAGTGTATAGACCCAGAACTCCTTGAATGAGAGAGGCTGGGTACACTTGAGGAAGGACCCCAGAACACTGTCAAAAATTTATACTGTTAATCTTTTCCCCAGCCTTGCCTAAATACACCTGGCTTTTTTGCCAGGGTATCTGCATTGAGGAAAAGGAAATAATTGACACTTTGGAGACTAGCTGACGCTGATTCTAAATGACACTAATTTTAGGAGACCCCAAGCATCACTGTGATCCACCAGTCAGAGTAGAGCATATGGAGGTTAGATTACCAACGTAGTTTTAGCTCAGCTGTGTCTCACAATAGGCTCAGTGGATCCCTAAACCTATTTTTGTTATTTTCCCAGTTATAGAAAATATAATTGGAATACATATATTTATCAATGGACAGAATCCTCACATTAGTCCTCTGATTTATAGAATAAGGTCTATTATGGTGGGAAAAGCCCACGGGAAGGCAAATAGAACAGCCTCTAAATAGTACACCAAAAGTAATACCACATTTCTGGAGGCATTGTAAAGATTAGTGTCATCATCAAGGACTTGAAAGATGCAAGGGTGATGATTCCCACTGCATCTCCATTCAACTCTTCTATTTGTCCATGGAGAAGATAGATCGATCTTGGAGAATGACAGTGGGTTACTATATGCTTAACCATGTGGTGACTCCAATTGCAACTCCTGTATCATATGTGGTTTCATTGTTTGAGGAAATTAATACGTCTCTCAGTACCTGGTATACAGCTATTGATCTGACAAATGTCTTTCTCTCCATCCCTTTCAATAAGGTCCCTCAAAAGTAGTTTTCTTTCAGCTGGCAAAGCCAGTAATACATCTCCACTGCCCTAGTTCAGAGGTATGTCAACTCCCCACCCTTGTGGGATAATATAGTTAAAAGGAGCTCTGTCTTTCAGAAATAAAGACTTTATTTCTCAGACTTTCTCAGATAAATAAAAGCTGTGAGAGTCCATCACCACTAGACTCTCCTTAAAATGCTAATGAGAACACTTCAAGTTGAAATAAAAGCATGCTAACATCATGAAAATATAAATCTCATTGAGAAGGTAAGAATATAATCCATATCCAGAAAACTCCAATAGTGTAACGGTATGCAAATCACTTTTAACTGTAGTATAAAAACTAAAAGACAAAGGTATTAAAATATTGCTACAATAATTTGTTAACAGATACACAATATATAAAAAATGTAAATTGTGACATCAATAATATAAAACGTGGGAGGAGAAGTTAAAGTGTAGTTTTTTATAGGTCAAAGTCAAGTTGCCATCTGCTTAAATATACTGTTAAACTATAAGATGTTTTATGTAAACCTCATGGTAGCCACAAAGAAAAAAGCCAGTAGTATATACACAAAAGAAACAGAGAATGGAATTAAGCCATATCACTACAAAAAAATCATCAAATCACAAAGGGAGACATAGAGGAAGAAGGAAACAAAGGATCTACAAGCCAGTCAGAAAATGGTTAACAAAATGGCAATAGTAAGTTCTTACCCATCACAATGAATTTAAATGTAGATGGATTAAATTCATAAGTCAAAAGACATACAGTGTCTGAATTGATTAAAAAAATATCAAACACTATATGCTCCCTATAAAAAACTCACAATAGTTTTATCAGATAAAATAGTCATTAAGTCAAAAACTGTCACAAAAGACAGAGTTCATCATATAATTTAAAGGGGTAAATCCAAAAAATGATATAATATTTGTACATATTTTTCCACCTAATATCAAAGCATCTAAATATATAAAGAAAATATTAGTAGACCCAAAGGGAGAAATAGACAGCAATACAATAATACAAAAGAAGTCAATATTCCACTGTCAACAATGGATATATCACCCAGACATAAATACAAGAAGGAAACATCAAACGTGAACAACACTGTACACCAGATGGACCTAACTGACATATATAGAGCATTCTATTCAACAACAGCAGAATACACATTCTTCTCAGGTGCACATGGAACATTTTCCAGAATGGATCATATGTTAGGCTACAAAATAAGTCTTAACAAACTTAAGAAGATCAAAATCATATCGAGTATCTTTTATGACTACCATGGTATGAAACTAGAAATCAATAACACAAGAAAAACTGGAAAATTTGCAAATATGTGGAGATTAAACAACATGCTCCTGAAACAGTTAACGGGTCAAAGAAGAATTCAAAAGGGAAATTAAGAAACATCTTGAAACAAATGAAAATGGAAGCACAACATATCACAACATAGTTAGATGGGGCAATCTTTATATTCCCTAGCAACCCCTAGTGCAGCTTTGGGGACTTGGGATAGCAGTAAATACTCAGACAACTATAAAATAATGAAGGCAGTGCCTCCTGGGTGCCAGATAATTACATTACATCACTTCCACATCTATGTCATGTCACATAACCCCTTTTAGAGATGAGAGATGGGAAGCAGAGAGGTGGAGCACTCACTCATGTTCAGCCAGGTGGCACGTGGCACAGCTGGCCCCTGTCCCAAGTGTGTCACGCTGCCTGTCACATCCACTTCCACCATGACAGTCCCATGTGTACCATGCAGCTATCGACTCACATGGAGCTTAGGGCAGAGGAGGGCCTAAAGATTCTGGGGAGTCACTGGTCTTTTCTGCCCACACCACTCCGCTCTCCCACAAGCCCTGCTACTCTTCCTGCTTTCATCCTGCCTTGTGATCAGGGACTGTAGACTCCTGCGGATTTATTCAAGTTCAATGCCAAATGGCTGGAAAAAGTCAGGAAACAATGGGGGTCTCCCAAGGTTTAAAGTCTAAACAGAGAAACTCACACAGACTCCTCTGTCTTTTGCTTTCCACCCTTCTCTCCACGCTCCTTCAGCACCACAAGTGCTGCCAGCTATGAAATTATTTAAACAAGCCAATCACATTCTCCCATATAAACCAGGGCATGCCCCCAGTCCGGTTACTACAAAGTTTGCCTCTCCTGGTTCACTCTGCTCCTGAATGTATTTTTCATGTGGCCCTGAATGTTGTGCAGTGTTTTCCTCCCCAACTGTGGGTATATGTGACTAGTAAACTGCTGTCAATCTCATCTGTTCAGTGGCAGGTGTTGTGTGCTCAGCCATCTCATACAACTTAGGTAGGAAATCCCTGCTTCACCAATGGGTTGAATAGGAGGTGATCAGAATACATGGATTCCCTATACTTTATGAAAACAGGACTCTTTTGTTTCTTCCATCGAAATAAGTGTCTCATATACTCATACACATATTTGGAAAAGTGCTATTCTGTGTTATTGAGCTAAGACTCTGTGGCTAGAGAATTCTCTAGAATTGATTTTCTGGACAGCACTGACCAAATAAACAGTACAAAAGAGCAAACAAAACAAAACTTTCCTTTAAGAACCTGTTATGTGCAGTAAGCATGGTTCTTGGAATACTAAGAGGTACACTATATGATTGTTACCTTCAAGCATCTAAGAATTATGTGACCTGCTTTGAAATTTTTAGCTGGGCTGAATATACTAAACATTTTATTAAGGATCAGTCATGAAGAGTCAAAGAGACTTGAAAAGGAAGATGAAATATTAACTTGTGTCTGAAAATACTGGTGGGGCTTCGGCAAGTTGGAATAAAGAAAAGCAACCAAAGCGTCCGTATGTGTAAGAGCTAAGGCGCAGGGGCACCTGGGTGGCCCAGTCCGTTGAGCATCCAACTTTGACTCAGGTCATGATCTTGTGGTTTGTGAATTTGAGCCCCACATCAGGCTCACTGCTCAGTGTGGAGCCTGCTTCAGGTCCTCTGTCTCCCTCTTTTTGCCCCTCCCCTTGCTCACACTCTCTATCAGAAAAATAAACATTAAAAAAAAAAAGCTAAGTCACAGTCATGGTAAAGGTTAGTAAGTCTTCCAAGATGGTCAGCTTATAGTATTTGGAGAACCAAGAATAGAGAAGGATATTTTATTTAAAAAAAAAAAAAAACAGTATTCTGTAGAAAGAGTATTAAGTAAATTGAAAGTGGCAGATGTAGAACAATTTGGAAGGAATATGTGACCAATAATTGTGTTAAACTTTATCCAGAAGTCAATAGAACAGGGTGTCTGAGTTAAGATAATGTCCAAAAAGAATTAAAGGGCTCTAATTCTTCAAGTAGCTGAATACCTCACATTAAAAAAAAAAAAGGATGTAACAGCGAGTGAAATTCTGAGTACACTTTTCATACAGTGTCTTTGTTCATAATTTCAGTAGTTATGTAAAAATTATATGAACTCTAACATAATGGTAACTTAAATTCTCTAAACATTTGGAAATTAGCAACACTCTCCTAAAAAAGAATCCATGGGTCAAAGAGGAAGTCTCAAGAGAAGTTAGAAAATATTTAAGTTGAATAAATTAAAAAATATAACATATCAAAATTTTATGATACAGCTAAAATAATGTTTACAGGGAAGTTTATAGCATTCAATGCTTCCATTAGTAAAGAGTAAAGATTTTAAGTCAACATTTTAAACTTCTGTATCAAGAGACCAGGAAAAGACAGAAGAAGAATCAGATAAATAAGATAAAAAATAAATGATCTTATTTATGAAAACATAATAATAGAATAATAAAGAATAATATAAATAAGCTCAGAAATAAAATATTTATGAAAACATAGAGAAAATCAATGAAATAAAGGATGATTTTTAAAAGATTGTTAAAATTGATACACCTCTAGATAGAATGACAAATAAAGAGATGGCATAAATTACTAATATGAAGCATAAAAGAGGGCATATCAGCACAAAATCACAGACATTATAAGGAAAATAATGAAATATTATTAACAATTCTATACAAGCAAATTAAACAACTCAGAAAAAATAAGCCATTTTCTTGAAAGTAGGAAAAATTAGTGACTAAGTAAACTCATCCAAGATTAAATAGATAATCTGACTAGTCCTATCTACTAAATGTGTAGTTTAAAATCTTATCAAAAAGAAAACCCTATGCAGAGATCATTTCAGGAACACTATCAAATATTTAAAGAAGCAATAAGACCAATTCTACATCAATTTTTTCCAGGAAAAGAATGGAACATTTTATTCAGTTTAAACTTTTCTAATTTCCCTTGAGATCTTCCTCTTTGACCCACAAATTTTTTAGAATGGTACTATTTAATTTCCAAGTACTTGGAGATTTTCCAGTTGTCATTATGTTAGAGTTCATATAATTTTAACATAACAACTAACATGCTAAACAAGGATGCTATGAGAAGGGTGTTTTTATTTAGTATATTTATTGTCAAATTGGTTTCCATACAACACCCAGTGCTCATCCCAACAAGTGCCCTCCTCAATGCCCCTCACCGTTTCCCTCTCCCCCACCCTCCATCAACCCTCAGTTTGTTCTCAGTATTTAAGAGTCTCTTATGGTTTGCCTCCCTCCCTCTCTGTCACTTTTTCCCTCTTCCCCTTCCCATGGTCTTCTGCTAAGTTTCTCAAGATCCACATATGAGTGAAAACATATGGTACCTGTCTTTCTGTGACTGACTTATTTCACATAGCATAATACCTCCAGTTCCATCCATGTTGCTACAAATGGCAAGATTTCAGTCTTTCTCATTGCCAAGTAGTATTCCTTTGTAATTATAAATACATCTTCTTGATCCATTTGTCAGTGGATGGACATTTAGGCTCTTTCCATGATTTGCTATCGTCGAAAGTGCTGCTGTGAACATTGGGGTACATGTGCTCCTGTGCATCAGCACTCCTGTATCCCTTGGGTAAATTACTAGCAGTGCTATTGCTGGGTCATAGGGTAGTTCTATTTGTAACTTTTTGAGGAACCTCCACACTGTTTTCTAGAATGGCTGCACCAGTTTGCATTCCCGCCAACAGTGCAAGAGGGTTCCCGTTTTTCCACATCCTCACCAGCATCCATAGTCTCCTGATTTGTTCATTTTAGCCACTCTGACCAGTGTGAGGTGGTATCTCAGTGTGGTTTTGATTTGTATTTTCCTGATGATGAGTGACATTGAGCACCGTTTCATATGTCTGTTGGCCATCTGGATATCTTCTTTGGAGAAGTGTCTATTCATGTCTTCTGCCCATTTCTTCACTGGATTATTTGTTTTTCAGGTGGAGGTTGGTGAGTTCTTTATAGATTTTGGATATTAGCCCTTTATCTGAAATGTCATTTGCAACTGTCTTTTCCCATTCTGTTGCCTTTTAGTTTTGTTGATTGTTTCCTTTTCAGTGCAGAAACTTTTTTTTTTAATTTTTTTTTTTATTTATTTTTGAGAGACAGAGAGAGCGCAAGCAGGGGAGGGTCAGGGGAGGGTCAGAGAGAGAGGGAGACACAGAATCTGAAGACAGGCTCCAGGCTCTGAGCTGTCAGCACAGAGCCCGATGCGGGGCTCGAACCCACGAACCGTGAGATCATGACCTGAGCCAAAGCCGGACGCTTAACCGACTGAGCCACCCAGGCGCCCCAGTGCAGAAACCTTTTATCTTGATTAAGTCCCAATCGTTCATTTTTGCTTTTAGTTCCCTTGCCTTTGGAGATGTGTCGAGTAAGAAATTGCTGTGGCTGAGGTCAAAGAGGTTGATTCCTGCTTTCTCCTCTAGAGTTTTGATGGTTTCCTGTCTCACATTCAGGTCCTTCATCCATTTTGAGTTTATTTTTTGTATGGTGTAAGAAAGTGGTCTAGTTTTATTCTTCTGCATGTTGCTGTCCAGTTCTCCCAGCTGAAAAGCCCACAGCTAATATCATCCTCAATGGTATTCATTTACACATCAACTTTCAAGTCTTCCCAGTAGCACACAGTATTATAATGATCTGGTTCATTTATACTCCCCACATATTTCCAAGATACAGCACTGCTTCAGGTTTGCAAGTTAATTTGTAGGAAAAAAAGGAATACCGACTATACACACAAAAACGCAGATGACTGGTAAATTATCACGCAGAAAAGCAAACTCTGTTTCTTCCCAAGGCAACATGAACCACATTAATCAGCTCAGGTGAAGTGACAGAAGATAAGATACTGGATTTCAGCCATGAAATGATTCCAATGCCAATAATTTATTCCGTGTTTGCCTTTCAGCTCATGCGATCTGCCTCATTCTCCAGGGAAGGAAAATTGAGTTTCACGAATTTGGACTTCCCTTTCCCCAACTACTTCCAGGCCTCCTTTGGATTTCAGACCTTTCAACCCAGTGGCCTATTATTAAGTCATCAGACACAGGTATGAATTATTGCATAAATACCGAATAAGATTTAAACCGACTCCAAGTTTGATGTCAAAAACAATAGAGAGATTTTGAGGGTACATTAAGTAGGCATTTTATCCATCATCATAGGGTGAAGGGCATTGTATATTTCAACCATGAAGGTTATTCCTCTTCCTGGGGCAAGTCCTAAAAGAAATAAGGCTGAGGAAGTACATTATAGTTTATAGAATTAAATTTATATGTATTCATGGACCCATTTTCATTCTTCTGGGGTTTATTTTAGGAGTTTATGTGAATTATAACTGTTATAAGTAATAATGTAGCTTAAAGTGTTAGAGCTAAGAAAAAATCAGAATATATCCCTGCTATTCTTTTTTGATTCTACGAAAGATAGTTCTTCAGATTTCTTGTTTGCAGCGTCAGCTAGTCGGACAATATGTACATCTGGGGAATGAGAGAAAATAAGGTCCTTTCAGCAAAACAGAATCCTTTTCAGCAAGGAAGTGCCCTCTGTAGATTAATAGGATTTCACTCGTGTGGTTCGATAGGTGTAGAATCAACTAATATTTAGAAACCCCCTTGTAGAATGAAGGGGATTTTAAAAAAGAGGTAGAAATAGAATACTGACATCCTTGGATGTGTTTCTTCAGGACTGCCAACACAACACAACAGGCATCCAGTGTTTGTTGACAGAAAGAACGGAAGCTGACTCTGTGACTCTGTGGCTGTGTCATATTAGAAGGCCTCCTCTCCCTTAATAGTATTTGCTCAATCGGCCTTTAGAGATCTTTTTTAAAACTACCCCCTGAAGAAGCACATGCCAACATTTTGACTGCAAGAGTGCGCTTTCTGTCAAAGTAGGATGCTTTGACCTAGCTCTTTTGACAGCCAACATTTGTTTCCCTTGCTGAGGGTGGGGATATACAAAACGGTCGAAAGCCAGCCTAAGAGTTGACTTAGCAGAAGAGGAGATCAATCCTGGACCTAGAAATATCCTAGGAACATTGCCCTCAACTTCGTAATGGGTTAGCTAAGAAATACGTATAAATTGGTATTCTTTTATCCAGTTCATAACGAATAGTCCCAACTGACAAAATCAAAATATAAACATGACAACGGCAACAAGCACATGCCGTAAAAATTGTTTTAGCCTAAAAGCTCACTGAACGATCACAACGTACTGAAAATTTCAAAGAAAAACAACAACCTGTACTTGAGATAGAAAAAAAAGAACAACAAAATTAAAATGACAACTACAAACACTGTACCTGTCTTTTAATTAAGAACCGACAGGAAGAATCTAATCATCCTACCAACATTTAGGTCTGCAGAGTTTGACATCCGGAAACGGATCCTCCTAGAAATTATGACCAGAAAATAAAAAATTCATAACGACGAAAAGACTTGATCCTGATGAAAACAACTTCAGCAAATTGGAAGTAGAAATAGAAAAATTTAGAGATGGCCTAACTGTTTTGTGTAATTGATGGAGAAGATAAATTGGTTTATGAATGTAGGTCCATAAAATGCTTTTGACAGATCCATCAGTGTTTAAACAACCTGCATAAGACTTTTATATTGATAAACACGGAGACTAAATCATCAGAAATACTCTTTAGCTCAAAACAGCAAAGTCAAAACATTTGGGTCAAACCCACCTGCCTGTTTTACCATGATTTTGATCATAAATTCAGCATTGATACACTCGTAATCTTGAAATGGAAATTAATGACATTGATGGGCATATTCTGTGATGATTTCAGACAAATAACCTGTAGGTCACCCTGGAAGATGGTCACGTTGACCTGAACACCAGAGACAGAAGCAGCCCCATTTTAAAATCTCCCCAGACATACGTGGATGGTTTGCTGCATTATGTATCTATAATAAGAGACAACTCTGGGTGAGTGGAGACCCCCTAAGACTTTTATTTAGTTTAATAGAATGTTCTAGAATCTTTTTTGTGAAGTATGTATCCTTGATGCTGACACTGTTTTACTAGTAAGAATTGCCTTCTTCCTGGTTCTGGATCAATTTCCTCATTAAAAAAAAATCAGTCAACTCTTGGATGGATATACAAGTTGTGGTACATCCAAAATGGAGGAATGAAACGAAATGAGCAAAAAGATCTACCAGTGTGTAGGCTGATTTGGATGAGCTCCCCAGTGTACTGCTGAGTGAAAGAGGTCACACATAAGAGAATTCATCTCCTATGATTTCATTTCTATAAAATTCAAAAGCAGGCAAAATTAATTTCTTTTCTCAGAATTCAGAATAGTGGTCATACCCTTGGATGGGGGAGAAGTGAGCACAAGGCAGGGTTCCTGGGTGCTGGTCTGTTCTGCTTCATCTGGGTTCTGGTATCATTGATATTTTTACCTTGCAAAAAATTCACTGAGCTGTACACAGGATATGTGAACTTCCCATACGTATAGAATACTTTAACAAAAACCTGTGCAAAAGAAATACATGGAAAAAATGTAAATCCTCTTTAGAAGCAAATCTGATTTAACAAGTTACTTTAGGGTAAAGATACTGAGTCTGAATCGAAGACGATAAGTTGAGCACATGATGAGAAATCTTTCTTCCCTGCAATTCTCACTCTTGTTTTGTCTTCCTCCTCTTCCAGACTCCAATTTCTCATTGATGACCAGCCTCTGAAAAATAACCAAAAGCTACATGACTTGATAGATTCCCAGCAAACCCTGCGTCTGGGCGGGAGTCACTTTGAGTCACTATCCGGAGGCAAGTGCCCTTTTCTGTGTGTGCGGCTGTGAGAGTCGCCTGCCTACAGAGAGGGCGTCTCCTTGCTCTGGTAGCACAACTGGATTTGTCACCACCTGCTGCACCAGGCTTTCATCCCAAAAACTCTCCCATGCTGTCTTAGACAAGATACACACGTTAAAAACAAACCACCTCCAACAAACACCTCCCTGCCTCCCTTTGTGGGAGCAGCTTTGGCACATAACCTTGGAAAAGGTCTAATGAAAATTAATTTTCAGATGATGGCCCTGAGAAGTTTTCAAACTGAGATTTCACTTCCTTTTAATCAAGAATGCACATTTGATTTAATCAGATCTGTCCTGATTTGGGGGCTGACAGCTTGCATGGGCCCGTGGACTGCTGGGAAACCAAATCACCACATTGTCAAACTCAAATATGACTTTCCATAGAGAGAGGAGCCTGGTGCTTACACGCAAATGTCTAGATGTTCTTTTCTTTTGATTCAAAATGATCACTTAATTTAATTTAATTTAATTTAATTTAATTTAATTTAATTTGTTTATTTTATTTTATTATTTATTTTGTTATTTTATTACTTTATTTTACTTTATTTTCTCTTATTTTATGTTTATGTATTTTGAGAGAGAGAGAGAGAGAGAGCACAAGCAAGGGAGGGGCAGAGAGAGAAGGGGAGAGAGAGAATCCCAAGCAGGCTTTGTGCCATCAGGCTCTGTCCTGATGCAGGGCTTGAACTCACAAACCATGAGATCATGACCTGAGCCAAGGTCAAGAGTCAGAAGTCAACCAACTGAGCCACCTGGGAGCCCCAAAACCATCACTTTTAGATAAAAGGCAAAACCCTTTATCCTCAGGGCAGGAGGGGAGCCCAGGACTGGTCAGGAAACTCAAGCAACCTGTTGGGAGCTTGGGGGCTCCTGTTGGTCCATCAGGGCTCAGACACCAATCATGAGATAAAGCAGATTTATCTGTGAGACCCCCCACACACAAGGGCAGCAAATGAAAACCCTTCTGCAAACTCACTTCTAAGATTTCCTGATGTCCACCATCACTCTAGATCATCGACACCTACTTTTCTCCTCGCTGCATATTTCATTTTCATATTTCTAGATGATACCTCTCCCAAAGAAAGAGCTGTAGTCTTCTGGCTTTGCCCCAGCCCTAACCATCCAAGTGAATACAACTGCTCAGGCCTTTCTGCTGCCAAGACACCGTGCCGGGTATTTTAGGAAATGCAGACGTGGGTAACAGCCCACCACATCCTTCTCCTCGGAGCCCGGTACCTCCTCTAGAGACAATGTACAGGTAGAGAGGAAAGTTTACCTAGAAACTGTGACAGTAAGCACATGTATTCTTAAAGCAAGCTCTCTGTGCCAGTGCGTCTTCCTTGCGATGTCAGAGTTTGGCAGTGGTTTTCTTTTCTGCCTTCATTCCAGGCTATCAGAGAGTTCTGCAGTCCTGGACTTGGCCAGCAAATCTACCAAGAGAGGCGTGTCCCTGGGAGGCTACAGTTTAAACAAACCACCGTTCTTCATGTTGCTTAGAGGCGCTGCAAGGTTTAACAAAGCCCATGCTTTCAATATCAACCAGGTAAGTGTACCCTACACTGGCTTTTGCTTCTCCCCAGTGGATTCTCTCATGAGAATCCCATGTGAGATGTTGGGGGAGAGGCTGGGATGGTGGGAGGGGTGCAGATCGCCTGATCCTTTGTGGGGTCAGTGCCTCCAGGAAATGGGATTTGTGGGTCATCAACAATTGGATTATGCCAAAATGTGGGAAAGATTTCCATATTAGCTTTTATTTTGTATCTTGATGAAAATTTGGCAATTTTTTGTAGACAGAACAAATTGAATCCCAGGTTTCTCAAGTTCTATACACGACGTCTCGCTCTTTTGACATTCCTGTTGTGTATCCAACAGGCACAGTGATTTTCTCTCGAATACAGGGGTCATGGACCTTCCCCTCCCCACAGGGAACCCTCCACCCTGGCTCTTAAGACAACATATACACATGCACCCCGGTCTTGCTGAGACCAGTGTGGTTTGACTTTGACTGCCCACTGGAAACATCTGGGGAGCTTTAAAAATCCCAGTTCTTGGGTTGCATCCCCCCTAATTACGTCATATGCTCTTGAAATAGGTCCAAGTGGCAGGAGTTTGTAAAGTTTCTAGGTGATTATACTGTGCAGCACTAAGAGAGGCTGAAAGGAAGTAAAGTCTCTTGTTTGGAGGAGCAGAAGCATCGTAGTGAATTGGACACAGTGTTAGGACTTAAAAGAATTCCTTGCTGTGGCCAAGGTCAATACTATGACCTCCCCGTGTCTGAGGTTACAGTTAATACGATTAATGGGTAACACTGAGCACCTCCTATGCGCCAGGCATTGCGCTAAGCTCTTTAAGTGGCTTTTCTTACTACATCTGCAAGTAACCTTGTGAGGAAGTATTATTACTACACTTCTATATTACCATACTGCGGTAATGGTACCAAGCAAGTATATTAGTAGCCACATCTTACAGAAAAAGATGCCGTACTTTAGAAAGGTAAGCAATTTGCCCAAGCTCCCACTGGTAGAAGGTATAGTTGGAATTCAAAACCAGACAGCCTGATCCCACAGCCTGCACCCTTTTAAGAGCAATGTGCTTCTGTTCAACACACTTTTCTCTCAACGTCAAGCCCCATGCTACATGTCTGCCAGTATTTCCCTTGCTGCACTATGATTTGGAGAAGCTGAATAGATAGTCCATAATAAGAAATGTTTTATGCTACGACAAAGAAATATACTTTATAGAGGCTAGTCTTTTTGCTGATATGAAAAGCACGTCTTTAGGACTGCTCTATCAGGAATGAAATCGTATATTCATTTTTTTTTTCATTGCAAGGCTGAGAGTTACTGAGAGACTACATTAACACAGTGATGGTAGAGATGGAGAGAAGGAAAAGGGTTCAAAGCTATTTAGAAGACAGAATGTACAGGACGCAGATGATAATTGAATGTGGATGGCAAGGGAGAGGCAGGAGTTAATGTAATTCTGAGGCATCTAGTCTGGGGTATTGGGTGGATGGAGGTACCATTCATGGAGATAGAAGAAGGACAAGTATTTGGAGGAAAAGAGACTGAGTCGGGTATATTGTATATTGAGTGACAGGTGCCTGGAGGACATCAACAGAGAGAAAGCCGGTGGGGACTGTCAGGTGTCTCTGCGTGGGCCTCACTGGATGGGGGTGGAGGCTGGGTCCACTGATGCGGGAGCCGCCAGTGAATACACTGTATTTAATCGTGCCCCTGTTCTGTGCAAGCCCCCAGATTAGACAGAATAAGACATTAATTCTGCCTCCAGAAGCTCAATAATAGAAAGAAAGCAACAAAGTTTTGTGGTAAAGTACTAGACATTGGGGTCAGACTTACTGGGTTTGCATCAGGCTTTACCGCTTATTAGGTGTGTGGCCGTGAATGATTATTTAACCTCTCAGCGGGTCTCTTTCCTGCAACATAAATGCAGATAAAGAAAGTAAGATCTCCTAGTGTTGTTGTGAAGGTTAAATGAGGTACTAAACACACAACATGTAGAAAAGGGCCCGGCGCGTGGTAAGCATGCGATAAATATCGGCTGTTATTACATACACACTAATAACCTCAGTGAAAACAAAAAACATGCAGCAGACAGGAATTTTCCTGCCCCAGAGAGCAGGGGGCTTTTTCTGGAGGGGGTGACACATGAACTGGGTCTGGAGCATGGGTTGGATTTAGACAAGTGGATGTCACTCTTCACGAGCAGAAGCCCAAAGCAGGGAGGCAGGATGAGGGTGTGACACTTCCTGTACATCTCTCTGATCTTCACCAGTCTGCATACTGTCTCTTTCGGTTCTCACCACACCCCTCTGAGGGCAGAATAAAATGCCAGCTCTACAGGTCAGGAAACGGAGTTTCCTGTGCTGAGCTGTCAGCACAGAGCCTGACACGGGGCTTGAACCCACAACCTGTGAGATCATGACCTGAGCCAGTGGTGCACTTAACCGACTGAGCCACCCAGGCACCCCACAGAGAAGCTTTAAAAAAAAAAAAAAGCAACTTGCCCAAGAGCACCCAGTTAGTAAACAGTAGACTCAGAATTCAAACTTAGAGCTATAGATCTCAAAGAATGTTCTCTTCAGACCACATCCTGTGGCCTCTACAGGCTTGGAAAGCTTGGTGAACAGAGGAAATTGGGTGGAGCAAGGAGAGTGACAGAGGTAAGCTCAGAATTCCACATTTGAGCCTCATCAGGGATAGGATGGCCTCATGTAATTTTGACATTTTTCTATAGTTAACATAAAGCCTATGAAAGGATTGCTTTAGGGGCACCTGGGTGGCTCAGTCGGTTAAGCGTCCGACTTCGGCTCAGGTCATGATCTCATGGTTTGTGGGTTCAAGCCCCACGTCAGGTTCTGTGCTGACAGCTCAGAGCCTGGAGCCCGTTTCGGATTCTGCATCTCCCTCTCTCTCTGCCCCTCCCCCACTCGTGCTCTGTCCCTCTCTGTCTCGAAAATAAATAAACTATTAAAAAAAGTTTAAAAAAAAAAGATTGCTTTAAACCATGTGTAAAGATTAACAGGCAGCAGCTTATGGGACAGTTTGATGAGGGAAAGTTCTAGAGACAAGGAGTCAAATTGGCAAACTCCTGACAAAGCCCAGGCAAGAGAGTCAAGAGTCTGGCTTTCAGGGCAGAGGGACTGGGAGTGGCAATTGTGTCACAGAGATGAAGTAGGACTTCATCAGTAGGACTTCACATGGAAACTGAACTCAGGGAAGAGGCAAGGGAGGTGGGCGTCCGTGATGACCAAAATGTAGGGCCTGGGTGCCTTGAAGGAGGTTGGTGCCATTATGAGAAGGAAGAGTTGGTGACAAAAGGTATTTATGAAAACTGTTCATCTTGATGTTACTGCTACTGACACAAAGAGAAGACTCAGGAAGGGAACGAGGCCCCAGTAAGGAAGCTCCACTCAGATGCAGGTTGGGCTGGATGTGAAATAGTTTTAAGCAATTCATTTAACTCTCTGGTGAGTGTGAGTTCCCATCTCCACTCAGCAACGTGTAAACACAAAATGTTTCAAATAAACGGTATCAGGTTTCTATTCTGAACACCCCGTCCAGGACTCAGGTCCAGGAGGGTAACCTGCTCCTGAAGGAATTTAAATTTGTTTGGAAGCCTTTAGCCGTTAGCTCCAAAGTAAAATGGTTTAACAATAAGAAGATCTATAGGGTCACATAATGGACAGTTCAGGGACAGGTAGTGTTTGAGGCCTGGCCCATCTCAGCTCACCTTGGCCCCATCCTGCCTAGTTCAGGGCTTCATATCCTCTCGGGATAATGCCCAGCACTAGACCCATGGATCAGCTGGTCTTTATTAGCAAAGACCTATTTCTCAGAGGCCCCACCCCCTGTTTCCCCTCAAGATTCATCGTCCAAGAGGGAGGTCACATGTTCATTCCTCAACCAGTCTCTGGCACAGCGAATCCCCGCCCTTCACTGTGACAAAGAGAGAACCCAGCGGAGCACTGGGTCTTGTGGGAGTCATGGACACATGATCGAAATCTGGGCTCTGCAGAGCTGAGAAAAAGGGGAGAACTGCTGGGGAGTCTCCGTTTCTAACAATTTTTCTATCCCTACTTGATATGTATTACAGTTGTTTTGGGGCATTAAAACTCAATTCCATTCAAAAGCTCCACGTGTCATCTAGCCCAGGACACACTTCTGTGCATGGGTCAATTCTGATTAAAGTGGAGATGGGATATGCCCCCCTCCCCACCCCACACCTTCTGGTTCTCGCTCTCTGTTTCTTTCACTGTCCTGCTGCACAAACCCAAGTGCATGGCTCCAAGGAGAGGTGGTGGGTCGGTGGCTCCGTGTCCCACTGGCTGGCTGTGCAGGCCTCATGCTGCTGGCCAAATGGTGGCTCTCTCAAGGGACAGTATGATCCACAGCTCCAACGGGGGGAGGGGCTCTGGATATACGCTGGTCCCAGGTGCGGCAGCTGTCAGGAAAGAGACCAGACTTGTATCGGATGGGAAGAACATGCATCCTCCCCGAGGATGAATTCAGCTCTATTGAATTAATCTCCTAGGATCAAAGTAAAACCTGAGTGAGCTACTTATTGAGATAAGTATTCTTTACTCTTTCCCCTGATAACTGGCTCTCCTCGCTTTTTGCTTCTCTCCCTTGCAGCCACTGCAGGACACACCGGCGGCCTCCCCAAGGAGCCCGGACATGTGGCAAGAGGCCCACTCTTGCCTGCCACTTCCCCGGGCCCAGGCCAGTCACGGAGCCCTCAGGTTTGGGGACAGTCCTACCAGCCACTTGCTCTTCACGATTCCCTAGGAGTTGCTGAAACCCAGGTAATTTGTTCATTTTCTTGCCCCCACACCAACTCAGAACCTGACTCTGCAATTCTGCCCCAGAGCAGGCTGGCCAGCGTGACACCACGCACCTGTCCCTAATGAGGCAGCACCACCACTTCGGTGAAAGAAGGTGCTGGCCCTACAGGACAGGGAGTGTGACTGCCCTCCCCGCAGCTGGAATGCACACATGACGGGGGCTGCTCAGTGACTGAAACAATCGCCAGGGCTCTGGTGTAGGATTGATGGTGTTCTAAAAATAAGACTGATATTTCTTTTCAAAGCTATTTATTTCTGTTATAAATCACCTTTCTTGTCTGCATTCTATAGTCAGAGAAAAATAATTCTTTTAAGTAGACTCAGTGCCAGCTAGATCATCTTTAGAGACCACTTTTGGACTTCTTGTGCTAACAAGTTGCCTCGCTTTTGGGGAGGAGGGAGTGCAGAGATATTAATTATGTTGGAAGAAAGTAGGAAAACAAGGTTTGCCATTTTCATGTGATTCGGAGACGTAAATAACAAGGTGCCAAAATTCCGTGATGATTTATGTGCAGAAGCAGAATTTCCCAGGGGTCAAAAAGGCCTGGCTTTGAGACTGAGCTTCCGTCCCCTCTCAGCCACTTGCTGGCTGTGTGACCTCGGGCCACTTGCCAGTTCGGTCCTCTGGGAGGCACATTTCAAGATGGGATTAGATGTGCAAGAGATGTATTGTTCCTGTGAGAGGTAAAGGTGGAGGCAGCAGGGGCTGGCAGGGAGAGCCTTCGGCTGAGACAGGGGAATGGCACCCGTGAACCGTGGGGCAGCAGCAAAGCAAAGGTCCCCCCTCAGAACAGCTGGGCATAAATGGCCTGGCTCTAGTTTTGCTGCAGAGCTCAGGTCTTGGCCGGGAATCACCCATATGGTACAGCAGACCTGAGGGCATGGGGGCGAGAAGGGGGGCAGTCACTGCGTCCCCACAGCACGTTCACTCTGGAGCTTGGAGCAGTAAGTCCGTGGACACCATAGGCTAGTGTTCAGCTTCCTTAAGCCTCAGCTTCCTCTCCGTAAACTTGGCATCATTATGTTTGTCTCACATGTTTTTGCAAGTTGCTACATTTCTTTGATTCTCCATTTTCTCATCAGCTAAATGGCGTTGATAATGCTTTCCTTGCAGGGAGGAGACAGAGTAGCTTGCAAGGGGCTGGCCCTTGCGCACTCAGTAAGCCAAGTGCATGCATGATTCACAGGCAGATGTGAAGGCCCAGAAAGGGAAGGGTGGAGTTCGGAAGGAGAACCTATGCCAGCAGCTCTCCAACTCCAGCTGGGATCCCTGATTTGCCAGAACTGTGCTAGTGGAGACTAAGAAGTGGGGTCCTACTCAGTTATTAGCCCTTTCCGAGGCTACCTGTCAGGAGGAGGGCCTCATTCCCGCTCACTGTGCTCTTGGTCAAGCTGAGCTTAATGGACCATGATCTCTGTGCAGATGCTCTTCCGCCAGCCCTGCCCTCCGCCCTCCCTGCAAAGCCCTTTTCTGTCTTGAACCTTCTGTCTCATCACGTTCAGTGTGGTGAGTCCTTTGGCTTCTTCTCAGGATTTGACCCCAGCACCTTCCCTTGCAATACTAAATTATCTGTAATAAATGGGAAAAGGAACATTTTTAAAGGAAAAAAGTTATCATTAGTAGATATAATTTTTAAATTATCTTAGTCTCAAATATTTTTGCAATCTGAGTACATTTTCAGGATGCTACCAATCCAGAATATGGGCTCTTCCATTGTTCTCATTCTAATTTATATCCTAGCAATTTTTGGCCTCTCCTTTAAAATGCTGCACCACTATTTTATCCTTTTGACGAATGCAGAAAAATGCCACTTTCATCCCTGCCTTATTCTCCTATCCGCCAGCAAAAAGGAGTCATAGCTATAGTGTCATATGCTGGGATTTGAATATCCTGCCGTCTTTTTTGGGTGTTAGTCAGTTAGCCTTTTATGGAAGGAAGCTGCTTTAAGAAATAACTCTGAAAAGCAAATGTCAAGTCTGATAACCAAGCCCACATATGTAAAGTACTTTCATTCTGTAGCAAGTTCCAATATCCTCCTTAAACTGCCTAACCCTCATTCTCCAAACTTACACACACAACTACACCAAGAGAAATATTGAGCAGTGTCACCATCTGGTCGGTTTAACTTAAAAAGTATAGATTTCTTTTTCATTTTGAAGAACATTGCCCTCAAGGAAACTTGCTAATCTAAAAACTTAAAGCATCTCCGTGTTTGCTCAGCCTCACAGTATTAAAAACCAAAGAGAAGTAACAGTGTCTTTTTCTTCTGCTTCCCGATTCTGCCTCTGAGTTTTCCATTTACCATTTAATTCAACTATTCAGTTAACTGTTTAATTCAGCCGAACTATTTGTTGACTGCTTACTGCGTACGAGGTACTGGAGATATAGCTTCAAGCAGGATAGACCTCGTTCCTGCCCTCTGTCTGGATTGTGCTTAGACATAAGCCACAGGGAGTGGGTGATGACAAGCTACCAATACGTGTGTCCCCCACCACCTTGTCATACTGTACTTTTAGGTAGCTCAGCCAGATGCGCACATGATATGTAACAATAGTGCAAAGCAATATTAACTTTCATTCTTTGCTTTTACTGCATGATGCTTGCTTAATTCCTGTTCCATTGTAGGTGGGGTATTAAAGTCCAAGAAGTATAAAGGTGGATGGGAGAAGGTGGATCTGTACTTCCTGCCTCTGTGTTAAATATGTCTAACAGAAAGAAAATGCTTACCTGATACTTAAATCAAATCCTTGTTATCCAAATTACCCCACACACACACACTTCCCCTTACAATGTTCCACCCCTTGCATGTATACAAAATAGAATGATACTCACTGGGTTAAAAAGGTACTGGCTGCTAAGTGAAATGAGCTATTTGTCACAGAAAGGCAAATACTGTGTAATTCCACTTATATGAAAGACCTCAGTAATCAAATTCAGAGAGACAGGAAGTGGTCACCAGGGGGACAGGGGATAGGGAATGCAGAGGTGTTGTTTGCTGGGTACAGATTTTCAGTCTTACAAGGTGAAAAGAGTTCTGGAGACCGGTTACACAGCAATGTGAATGTATTTAACACTACTGTACACTTTAAAAAGGTTGAAATGGCAAATTATGTATATAACTTACCATGATCTGTTTAAATGCAGATTTTTTTTAAACAATAGGTCATCTTCTTTCTTGCCATATGCTGGAGCTTACCCCACCGTCTAGGTTTGCCATAGAGTTTGCTCATTATTCCCCAATATAGAAAGAAAATTATATACAAAACGTTTAATAGCTGGACTACAGTGGCTTTAAAAAAATCCTAAAGAGATAGGTCATTTAATCAGTACGTGCCTTAGTTCATTCATTTGTATCATGGGGGTTTGGGGGTTTGTGCCACATCCTCTCTACCAGCTTCGGAGACTCAGAAGAACACTAAGAACTTCTATTTTCCTTCTTTGTCTATTGCTTTATTTTCCCAACAGCTCACTGTTAGCTGTGGACGTGCGGACGGTGTCCTCCAGAGGACTTGTGTTTTACACGGGCACGAAGAACTCCTATATGGCTCTTTATCTTTCAAAGGGACGACTTGTCTTTGCTTTGGGGGCAGAAAGGGAAAAGCTGAGGCTCAAAAGCAAAGAGAAGTGCAACAATGGGAAATGGCACAAGGTAAGAGCTGGGGCTGTGTGAGACCCTCCCCTCGCATCAGAAATTACTGTTGAGTATCTGGGAAGGAGTCTCGGAGTCTCAGCATTCGGCCGGCCACAGAAGCACCACCCTCAGAGAGCCTGTGTGGTCGGAAGCACGGGGCACCCCCACACCTTGGCACGGGAAATGGTTGCACGTGCCAGGCAAGGATGGTGTGCGTGAATGCCTCAGTGCCCAGATGGGCTTTACTGACCACTTCTTTGGTCCCCACCCTGCTTCCCTTGGCTGTGTCCCCTTCCCCCTTCCCACCCCAGCTTCCTGGACCATTTGGGTCTGTCAAGACCATGTCTGGGTCTCCAGGCCCCTCTCTGAGCCTGGAATGCCTTCTGCATAGCGCAAGCCTAAAGACCTGCATTGCTAGCATTCCAGATCTTCCCTGAAGGCACCCCAGATTTGAAGAAATACACTTTAAGACAAGAAAGAACCTTTTTTTTTTCCTGATGAGGGAACTAGAACTCAAAAAAATGTAAGCAGACGGGAGTCAACTTTTGGAGAAAGGGAGCAAGGCTGAGGCCGAGTACTGTTTTCAGGGAAGGCTTACCAAAGTTTTGGCTTTGTTGCAAAAGCAAGTCAAGACTTAAATGTTCTCTGGTGAACAAGTGTGCAGATTGTGACATATGTCGGTCCAAGAAATAAATAAACATGCAGTTCTCCCTCCTATCATTAGTAGAAGTGACCAGGAATTTTTGGAAAGTATGCAAAGATACATAATTACAGAAACTGAAAGAGTGGGCTGTAATGAGGAAGGACCTGCTGATGAATATTACATCATATACCGACACGTTTTTGATAAGAATGAGGGTTATTGAAAATAATTCCTCAAAAATTCAATTGCAAATAGACCAAATGAAACAACTTAGGGTAGAGTGTGACACAAAAGAAGTAAAATATACTTTCTCCAAAAATCCTTCAAAACCTATTCCAGGCATGACTCTCCAAGAATCCGTCAATTTAGATGCTCTCACTAAATACCTGAAACATCTTGAAGATAAATATGCTGAAATTAAACAGGTTATGTTGAAAAAATATGTACCAGTTCAGATGAAGGCTGATTTAGATGAAGAAATGATGGTAACATTAAAAGGGAGAGATTTAGCTGAAAATTTAAACAAAGAATTACAGTTTCGTCATCAAAGACTGCAGATTATTTCAAATGCACTTACTTCATGGGTAAAATCTGATATGAGCAGCTCATTTCAAGATATCGTGGAGCAAATTCAGAAAACTAAAGATTTCCATGGTGACCAAGGCATTGTTGAGGAACTGCTTGAAGATGATCCAGGCAAGGCAAAAGAAGCTGAAATTTTGCTTTGCTACATTGAAAGGTTCAATGAGTTAATGTCACTTGGTGAATATGAAGAGGCAGCTTGTCTTGCAGCACACAGTCCTAGAAGAATTCTTCTAAACATTGGGACAGTAAATAAATTTAAGGGTATGTGGATGTTATGCTGAGAAATTCACCAATATTAAAAAAAGAGAGAGAAATTCACCAATATTGGACAGGTGGTACTTAATTGAGTGTTGCTCAGAATTTAAAAGTCTTTTAAAACTAAACTACATTTTTAAAAGATGAGATGCTTAGAAGGAAATACAGAGGTATAAATACAGGAGAGATAAACTCAATGGAGCTTACAGATACAGATAGTTTTCCTAATTATTTTCATTTTAAGTGGAAATTTTTTATGTCAAATATACACAGATGGTTTTTCATAGATTCACATCCTAGTGTGTATGATCATATGTATTTACAGAGATTGCTTGGCTGTGAATTGTGTGTAAATGGCCCATCTCATATTTTTACAAGCACAATTTTCAGTATTTTATCCTAGTGGATGTAACAGAGTATAATTTTTTAGATTTTATTCAGTGAACTCAAAGTCAAGAAACCATTCCAACAGTCACTTACAATTTGATAACTGATTATCAGGTCATGTTACCCTGCAGAAGTATTCTTACATCATGAATGATGACATTGTGTATTTTGGGTATTAAATTTAATTTTTTAAGTCAGAGATTTAAATTGGTCTTTATAAAAGTAGCCAAAGCCTAAAGACTGTGATGACAGAAGTGGGTTCTACCACAGAGCCTTTGTAGTTTTGTAAGAGACACAGGAACAAAGAAAATTAAGTGATTTTTAAAAATCCGTGTTTAGGTTTTGTACATCTTTTGTCAGATTTATTTTTAAATATTTTATATTTTTTATATTATTATAATGTTTATTTCACATTCCAAAGTTGTTTGTTGCTAGTATATAGAAATATAACTGACTTTTATATAT